>CANYLF010960067.1:0-11906 GCA_948193215.1 Bocquillonia castaneifolia | reverse complement strand
TACATTCCTAACACCTTTTGCAACTTCTATCAAGCTGAAGGGCATGATACCAATGATAGCATGAAGCTGAAGACCGTGATTCAGAATTTGGTTGATGATGGAATGATTCTAGACCCCGAGGCAGATGCTTAGGATTTTGTTATTTTGTTGTTCCTTTTATAGTACAATAAAAGAACAACTTGTTAGGTCAATAATTGAACATCTGTTTCATCTTGTTTAGATTGATGTTTTTCCCAATTAGAATGAATGCAATCCATTAATCATATTATGAGTTCATTTAACTTGGATCCATTTCATGATTGTGTAGTTAACATTAGTACACATGACAAAGGAAATACTTGTTGCACTTGATATTACTGCTAAAAAAAAGATTTTCAAATTCAGACCAATTTTCTCAAAGCAAGTGTTAATGACTAAGCTTTCAATTTCCCCATCTTAAGTGCATTTTTTTATCGTGTTATTTCATATGAATATCAGATTCTCAACATAGCTCCAAAAGTAGTAAGCGCTTGAGCCTTTATAAGCACTCATCACTTTGTACTACTATTTTCTTGTTGAGTGTGTCTTAAATAGAAAGTGTTCATTAAAACTTGCCTTGGTATACATTTAAAATCCACACGATTATTGGAAGTATGGAAATGAAGAGGGCAGTTTAGGATAAATTCTTAACCTTAAAAGCCCACCCTATTTCGCCTTTAGAAAGACAAAGTTGAGCCTTGTATTCCCTTTTCTTTAATACTTTAATTAACCAACGGTAATTAGCCCAATTGAGCCTTTCTTGAAAATCTTTTCTATCTTTTTCAACCCTTTTGTGCACTAAGTCTTGCAACTCCATTCTAATGAAATAACTTGGAGAGTGAGTGTTTAGTTCTTGAGTATTCCATGAAGTTTTTGTCAAGAAAGGATGCATAAGTTGCTTGCTCAGAAAGAAAAAGAAGAAAAAAAGTGAGAAAATGAAGACAAAAGAAAATGACGAAAACAGAAAAAAGAAAGAGCAAAAGAAAATGCTTAAAAGAGAAAGACAAAAAAAAATTTGAAAAAAAGAAAGTGAAAAAAAAAAGGAAAATAAGAGCAATGATCATACTTGATGTAGTTCCTATTTTGAATACTTTTGACAAGTGAGTTAAGTGGGAAAGTATTCCTTCACAAGTTTGATGTCCTAGGAGTTATAATGCATTTGCTATTTTCTCCCTCTAAAAACATTACCTTACCTAAGCCCCATTACCACCAAATGAAAGACTCTTAGATTTGTATTTCCAATACATTCAAGTGGAGGACATATGATTAAAAGACAAGCATATAATTGAACTTCCTTATGCTTTGACTCGAGTGTAAACACCAGAGAGTTTTTGTGAGAACTATAAGAGTGTTGAGTTAAATGTATTCATATTGGAATATGCAAGAAAAATGATTTTCACTTTGATTTGGTTTTGGAAAGCCTTCTCATTAACATTGCCTTTGATTGAATTTTTTCTGAAAATGAATTTTAAAAACCCGTAGGGATGGTTTACGGTAGGAGTAATATCTTGTGTAGTTAGTAAAGTACACTTTTGTACCATTGTTAAAAGAATAAAGATTGACTTTGAATTTTTATCAAATTTGCTTATCATACGATTAGTGCTATTGCATTTAAGCTAGAAAGGAAAACATTGGGTAAATAAAGTGCAACAGATATGAGACCTACATTTCATGCATCTGCCCCACCAATCAGCTCTTGAACAAATACTCGGGGGCAAGTCTTTGGCCCATGAAATCTAAAACAACATTGAAAGCAATTCATGAAGATCAAGTTTCCACTATGGACGAAATCAACGTTCCAGTCATCTTATAGTTGATCTTAACATCAATTAGACGAGAGTCTTTTTGTTTGGGAATTTGCCTCTCATTTCCAGTTCCTGGTCTTATTCCATGCCAGTTCTTACATCATAAGAAGTTAAAGCCTGAACAAGCTCAATCCTAGTGATCCAGTTCAAAAGCTCAAACATTTGCACAATCCCCTCCACAAAGGATGATGATCAAATAACCGGTACGTAACAAAAATTGAGGAGCAAAACCATACTCACAACTTCATACATTTCATGTAGTGTAGGTCACAACATATCATGCACCTATAGGACATAGTGTTAGCATAAGAATTTATACATTCAAGATGCAAAAAGCATTAGTCTTTGCATCAGTTACATGCAAACACACGACATGTATTAGACTAAGCATAAATATGTTCCATGCATCCTATGCGAGGCATGCATACTTCTATTAGGTGAAATATCAAAGTCACAATGAAAGATCATGAACAACAATTGAAATCAATGACAAAGACATCAAAAACCACACTCGGGGGCATGCAAGTCTAAAAATAATGAAGCATCTGGCAATGATCAACATCTCACAAAACATCTCGTAAAGATACCAGTGTCACAAAGGCAACATCTCCTAAAGATACCAGTCTCACAAAGATACCGGTCTTGCAAAGGTAACATCTCACAGAGATACCAGTCTTGCAAAGGCAACATCTTGCAAAGATACCAGTCTCGCAAAGGCAACATCTCGCGAAGATCATCTCGCAAAAGCAGCATCTCAAATATCTCACAAATATACAAGTCTTGCAAAGGCAGCATTTTGTAAAGAGAAATTACAGTTAACATTCCTTGGAGAAACCAAAAAAAAATCCCTAGTGGATCAAACTTCAATGTGAGCGAAATGCAATACCTACAAGATCCTCATGAAGTTGAACCCAAACAGCTGAGGTCAGAGGTCAAACTTCATACACTGATGCTGAGGTACGCATTTCTTTTTCAAAAATTATGTGTATGGATAAAGAGGGGTTACCTCAGTGATCCAAGTCATGCGACGACTGCGACACTGTGCGTTTAGCATAGGGAGCTAATAGTGTGAGTCGCCAACCAAATAGGCATCAAGAAAAGAAATTAGTGAGTGTCTCGATTCACTTAAGAATGCATAAGACACCAAATAAACACAGAGATTCCAAGATCGGACTTATGCATTCTCAAGGCGTAATTCTTTACAAGCAATTCATAGGATTATATCTACTTTTGTTTCCACTACTTAAAGTAAATAAAACACACAAACATAAATCTACATTTTACAACATTTAAGCATACAAAAAGGTGAGTTTCTATACAAGCAAGAATCAGTTTTACATTACCAAACCACCTTTATACAAGTTTCATGCAAGTGGTGAGAGCAAATACAACCAACACAGCAACACAACCTAGGTTGCTACCATTTTAGCCTAGAGATTACCAAATAGCTTATTAGGCTTATTTCATGCATCATTCATCTAATTCTTACCAAAGAAGGTTAGATTACTTACCTGTATGCTACATTCCACGTGAAATTTTTATGAACAGAGACTGTAGAGCACTAGGGGAGACTGTATAGGGGCCAAAGCCACTCTTTTGGAGTAGTGAGCACCCAACGCCACTCTTGGGAGTGCCTTAGCCACTCTGACTAGTGGAGTTGCTAACCACACTCGCAAAGGACAATAGAAAACACAGAAAAATGCAATTTTTGGGTTTATCAAGCCTCAAAAATTGGTAGAAAACTCAACGAAAACAACAATGCATGATGCAAACAACCTAAAATCATGTCTATATGGCACAACCCAACCTAGTATTCATCTAGATAATCAAACAACATGCAATTAACTCTTATAGTAAACATATAATGCACTGCTTCCATGGATTTCATAGAACATGCTTTCAAATCACTCAAATCATGTTATAGAAATTCAAATCAACCTAGAACGATTCTTAAGAAATAGAAACATACATTACAGCATGCAAATCATCCATTTACATCATGTTAGCATCTAACAATGATCATGCATCAAATACAGTAAACATGCAATATACTAGCTTTTCATTGAAATTAACTGAAATCAATTGAAATACCTTTAATTCATGATAAAACATGTTAGAATCATTTAGAAACAACATAAAAGACAATCTACAACAAATTTCATAATAAAAAATCATTAAAACAAGAAATTAGAAAAAACCACGTATAATGCACTGTAACAGCCAAAATCAATTAACAATCATCCAAATCCATTAATAATCACACAATCATGCCATAAACTACTTTAATTGAATAAATCTAACATGAAATACATCTCAATTCAATAAAACAAAAATCAAAAATGGAAAATGCAAAAACACAGTACGTACATTCAAAATAACTTTTCATGACAAATTTGAGCAGATGAATATTTCAATGCATTTAATGAATGAGAATCACAATAACATTATGTTAATGATAAAAAAATCAATAAATCTAAGAATTCAAAAAACTTACAGTGGAAATTTTTAGATCAAAAGATCTAATAGACAGCAGATCCTTGAATTGAATTTTTATGGGAAGGCTTGATTTCCCTCAGGCGTGAGTTATTTGGCTTTTTTGTTGTTAATCACATACTGTTTCCTTCTTTTTGTTTTTTGTTTTCTCTTTCTTTCACTTAAAACACATTTACAGAAGCTTTTTTCTCTAAATTGTGCAAACTCAAAAACTGCTAACCCAAAAACTACCAACTTTTGTAAACGAGTTTGAACGTGCCTTTTAAAGGTAGAGGTTCTGTGTCATTGCTTAGAAATTAAGTAGGGTTTTGAATTTGAAAGTGATGATAGATTGAATCAGATCTTCTGTTCTTGGTTTTGAATTTGAAAAAAAATGATTAATGCAAATCTAATTTTTGAATTTTAAATTAAAATCAATCTTCTGTAAGTTTTAAAAATAAATGGGTTTGGGCTTTCAATTAATTTTAAGCCCAAAAGAGCTTAATTGATTAATTAAAAGGCCGACCCATAACACTTGAATCGGATTTGAAGCCCATTTCTAACCTTTAAAGCTACCATCAAAGGCCAACATCATACTAAGCCCATTAACATGGCAGCATATGTTCTTGGCCCATTTTGGAGCCCTAAACGTTAGAATTAGAAAAATTGTATTAGAGACAAAAACGTGTAGAATGAGCCAATTTACAAAAATGATTAGATCTAGGCCATTTTAAAGCTCGTATGAGAAGTTATTATGAAAACAATACACGGTTCTAGCTCAAAACAATTTATCTGACTTAAAACAATGCATTTTCAAATCTGAAATCCATTTTGAAAACATTACGTGATCAAACAAGAGCCATAGTCACTCTACTTATGCCTTGTGAGCATAAGTGATCATCATTGAGATCTCCGAGCTGCTTCCCCATTCCTGCATCCAAAAATTAGGTGTTTATAGTTTGCCCTCGCTTTGTCGGAGGTTTGTAATATTAACCTATAATATGGAAAATGACGACAAAGCACTAACCACATAATTTTTGGAAAAGAAATACGTACCTCAGCTCTGGATTATGGAACCTTACCTTGGACCTCGGCTGCCTCAGTTTGACTCCATGGGGAACTTGTACTTAAAAGTATGCTCCACTAGGGATTGTCTTCACTTATGGAAGTTTGGAATCAACTTATTTGACTCGCACTAGGGAATTTTAGGTTAGTTGCTCCGAACAATGGCAACCTTCAAGAAAAGATGAGTCTAGCTCCGTAATTTTGTTATAGTTGATGACATGCACTATCCGGGAATAGTAGGTTAATAAGAGTTCATTAAGTCGACTTAATGGGAAACCTTCAAGTAGACTTGAATTAGGACATCTAATGGGCTAGAAACATCAAGTAGACTTGATGGAAATCATCCAATGGATTGGATGGAAGGGCTTTAAGTTGACTTAAAGACTAACAACTAGTGGACTAGTGCATTAAGTGGGCTTAATAGAAAATCTTCAAGTGGACTTGAAGGGAGATATCTAGTGGACTAGACAAAGATATATCAAGTAGACTTGATGGAAAAAAAATGGCTTCGAGTAGACTCAAAGGGTAACATCTAGTAGACTAGACAAGAATTCATCAAGTAAACTTGATGGATATAATGACTTCAAGTAGACTCGAAGGATAACATCTAGTAGACTAGACAAGAATTTATCAAGTAGAGTTGATGGAAAACATCCAATGGATTCAAGTAGACTCGAAGGATAACATCTAGTAGACTAGATGTGAATGCAATCAGTTAAGCTGGTTGAGAAGGCTGGATGAACTTTGAATTATGTAGGGCACTAAAAAGGACGTGTTGATCATTATTGGTCTTTGAAAGGTTCGAATAAAGCACAAATGTTTTAAGAGAGTGAACTCTATGTCTTATTTCTTTCTTCTGGTTGCCTTCGACTTCATTGCTCTTAGACTTGCTTTCCTCCGAGTGTGGTCTCTAATGTATTTGTCATTGATGACTTTGACTTTAATTATCATTTATGCTCTTTTGTTATGGCTTTGAGATTTCACCTGGTAGAAGTATGCATGTCTTATATGGATGCATGGGACATATTTATGCTTAAGGTAGTGCATGTCGTGTACTGGCATATAACAGACACGAAAGCTAATGTGTGTTGCATGTTGTATGCACAAATTCTTATGCTAACACTTTGTCTTATGGGTGCATGATATGTTATGTTCTATGCTACATGAAATGTATGAAATTGTGAGTATGGCTTTGCTCCTCAATTTTTGTTGCGTACTGGTAATTTGATCATCATCCTTGATGGAGGAGATTGTGCAAATGTTTGAGCTTTCGAGCTGGATCACTGGGACTATGCTTGTTTACGTTTTGACTTCTTGATGATGTAAGGGCTGGCATGGATCAAGATCTGGAACTAGAAATGAGAGGCAGACTCCAAAACCAGAAGAATTTAGTGTAATTGATGTTGAAATCATCCGTTAGTTTGAAATAAGATGCTTGAATGTTGATTTCATCCATGGTGGAAACTTGAACTTCATGAGTTGCTTTCAGTGATGTTTTAGATTGCACGGGCCAAAGACTTGCCCCTGAGTATCTGATGCTGTGTTGGACGGTACAGGCCAAAGACTTGCCCCCGAGCATTTGGTGCCATGTTGGATTGTACATGCCAAAGATTGGCCCTTGAGAATTTGTCCAAGAGCCGATCGGTGGGGCAAATGTGGCATATAAGCAGCTTAGTGAATGCACCCTTATTAATCTCATATCTGATTCACTTTATTTACCCGATGTTTTCTTTTATAGCTTGAATGCAATGACACTAATCATATGATGACAAAAATTTAAAATCAATCTTTATCCTTTTAATAATGGTATAAAAGTGTACTTTACTCACCGCACAAGACATTACTGCTATCATAAATCACCCCTTTCGATTTTCAAGGTTTACTTTCAGAAAAATTCAATCAAAGGAAATTTCAATGAAAAAGCTTTTCAAAACCAATTGAAAGTGAAAAATCATTTTTCTTGCATATTCTAACATGAATACAATCAACTCAACACTCTTACAGTTCTCACAAAAACTCTCTAGTGTTTAGGTCGCAGTGTTTACACTCAAGTCATGATATAGAAATGTTCAACTATATGCTTGCTTTTAATCATAAGTCCTCCACTTGAATGTATTAGAAATACAAATCTGAGGGTTTTTCATTTAGTTGTAATGGGGCTTAAGTAAGGTAGGATTTTAGAGGGAGAAAAAAAGGGTGAATGCACTATAACTTCTAGAATGTCAACTTGTGAAGGAATGCATTCCAACTTAGTTTAATTGTCAAGAGTATTCCAAAGATAGGAACTTCATCAAGGATGCTCATTGCTCTTACTTTCTCTTTTTTTTTTTCTGAGCAAGCAACTAATGCATCCTTTCTTGACAAAAACTTCATGGAATACTCAAGAACTAAACACTCACTTCATAAGTTATTTCATTAGAATGGAGTTGCAAGACTTAGTGCATAAAAGGGTTGAAAAGGATAGAAAAGATTTTCAAGAAATGCTCAATTGCGCTAATTATCATTGGTTAATTAAAGTATTAAAGAAAAGGGAATACAAGGCTCAACTTTGGCTTCATAGAGGTAAACATGTAGGCTTTTAAGGTTAAGAGTTTATTCTAAGTGCCCTCTTCATTTTCATACTTCCAATAATCGTGTGGATTTCAAATGTATACCAAGGCAAGTTCTAATGAACACTTTCTATGTAAGACACACTCAACAAGAAAATAGTAGCACAAAGTGATGAGTGCTTATAAAGGCTTAAGAGCTTGCAGCTTTTGGAACTATGTTGAGAATCCGGTATTCATATGAAATAACACAATTAAAAGAAATGCACTTAAGATGGGGAAATTGGAAGCTTGGTCATTAACACTTGCTTTAAAAAAAATCAGTCTAAGTTTGAAAACCTTTTCTATTATTATTTTTTTCATTTTTTTATTAGCAGTAACATCCAATGCAATAAGTATTTCCTGTGTCTTATGTACAAATTTTAAATGAACAATCATGAAATAGATTTAAGTCAAATGAGCTCATAATATGATTAATGAATTGCATTCATTCTATTGAGAAAAACATTGACAAACAAAGCAAAATAAATGTTCTATCATTGACCTAACAAGTTGTTCGTTTATTATGCTAGAAAAGGAACAACAAAACAATAAAATCCTAAGCATCTGCTTCAGGGTCTGGGATCTTTCTTTTATTGATGAGGACTTGAATTTCATGCTTGATCCTAGTGCAATCATCCGTATGATGACCGTTCACTTGATGAAACTTGCAATAGACAACTAAATTGAAGTTAGGGGAGTTTGGATTCTGTTGCACTTTGATTATAGTAGGCTTTAGCAAACCTTTCCCTTCTAACCTCTCAAAGATCATTGACAATGGCTCGCTAAATTTTAAGCAATGCTTACGCTTATTGAACCTTATGGCTGCACTCTTAATATCTTGAGCATGTCCTTTCCCTTTTTCTAATTGCATTTCCTCGACTTGGAGCCTGTCATCATAAAGTTCCACAAAATTCCTAGGGTTTATTAATTGAAGCTTCTCAACCCATGTGGAATGCACATTCCTAGCAATGATCCTGACTTGGTCCCTCTTTGAAGGCTTGTTGGGCATCAAGGCAGCCTTATTTCTCCACCTAATTAGGAACTCAGAAAAGGTCTCACTATCCTTCTACTTAGTCATCTCTAAGTCTCTCAAGGAAACTTCCAGGGCAACATTGTAAGAGAATTGGCCCCTAAAAGCCTCATTAAGAGCCTTCCAGTCGGACTTGGTAGTAGTGGGCAAAGCATAATACCAGTTAGAGGCTACACTTTCCAAGCTCAAGGGGAATAAACCAATTTCTGCTCGGCATTAAGAGTAGTGGCCGACATGATGGTAATGTATTGTTTCAAATGCAGCCTTGGATCACCGGACCCATTGAATTTGGGCACATCTGGCATTCTAAACTAAGGAGGGAGGCTGGCTATGCCATAGAGGCCCAAGTTGTCAAAGTAAAAAACTTGGTCCTTGCCTTTGACCATTTCTTGGAGCTTCTCCATATTTTTAGTCAAAACATTGATAGCCTCAACTTCTGGTTTCTTTTTAAGATCATCCTCTTCCTTACTAGTGCTATGCCGGTCATCATCCCTACGGTCTTGTCTATCTTTAAAGGCTTTCTTGATGGCATTGTCCATCATGCCTTGCAAGGTCTTCAAAACATCATCACTCAATCTAGCCGTTGTGCCTAGGGAAGTCAGAGTTTGTGGTGTATTCTCCTATAGATTTCTAACAAGTTGAACACCCTGCCTTGTCTAGGACCCACTAAGAGGATCTATGTTGCTGCAAAACAAAGGGTTAGCATGCTATGACATGTGTATGCAAGGGATGCATGTATGCTTGTATGCATGAATGCAAAAGATAAGGGAAAACAAGTAGCAAACGTTAGTCAAGCACATGTACTACCAAGTGGTAGGCCTTCCAACCTTATTACTCCCACACACATGTTCGTTTGGTAAGTCAAGATTCTTAGGAATTGGTTTGGGCCATCGCATCAACAGGGAATGCTATTGCCGATTTAATATGCACGTTCGCATAGGAAAAAATTTCAACATCCAAACCAAACAATAAGTCATTATATCTTCCCTATCCCATGTCTTTGCTCTCAATGAGTCCTTGATGTTTCCTATGCTCCAGGGTTATTTTAGCATTATTCAGGGATAATTAGACCAACGCACCAACATCCCTTCCATACAAGTAGTAGTCAAGGTTACTCTTCTCAAACCCTAGCCGATCCTACACTGTAGGGCCGCATTAGTCAGGTACAATTAGACTAACACTTGACACCCCAAGAGGTAGCAATTAAAAGTTTGATTCAAGGGTAATAACACTAGACCAGGTCAAAATAATGGCTTCATGGCATCATATAAGCAAATAACATTTGGTAAGTCCTAGTGGAAGTTGCTAGGGTCATTACATGGCTTGAGTCGGTTCAGCTAAAAAAAGGCGAACTCCCATTAACCATCTCTCTCTTTCAAAAAAGGTTCAAGCGATGGTAGGACATTCAGCTCAGAATTTTCCATTAACTATCACTCATTAACCATAACTAGGAAGGTAAGCAATAGTAGGACAATTCCAACTATGAGTGGTAGTCATTGATTTCGCCCCCTATGAAGTGTGCATTGTAAATCATAGGCAACTTGACTAGTGGTACCTACGAGGTAGGGTTTTTTAATGTAAGAATGCAATGCAGGGTAATTAGAGTTAGATATAATGATAATGAGTTACTCTAATCACATGAATCATAAGTCTGTCATCCCTAGTGGAGTAGCCAAACTGTGGATAAAGACGGGTTACCTCAGTGATCCAAGTCATGCGACGACTGTGGCACTATGCGTTTAGCATAGTGAGCTAATAATGTGAGTCGCCACCCGAACAGGCATCGGGAAAAGAAATTGGTGAACGTCTCGATTCACTTGAGAATGCATAAGACACCAAATAAACACAGAGATTCCAAGATCGGACTTATGCATTCTCAAGGCGTGATTCTTTACAAGCAACTCATAGGATTATATCTACCTTCGTTTCCACTACTTAAAGCAAATAAAATACACAAACATAAATCTACATTTTACAACATTTAAGCATACAAAAAAGTGAGTTTCTATACAAGTAAGAATTAGTTTTACATTACCAAACCATCTTTATACAAGTTTCATGTAAGTGGCGAGAGCAAATACAACCAACACAGCAACACAACCTAGGTTACTACCATTTTAGCCTAGAGATTACCAAATAGTTCATTAGGCTCATTTCATGCATCATTTCATCTAATTCTTACCAAAGAAGGTTGGATTACTTACCTGTACGCTACATTCCATGTGGACTTTTTATGAATAGAGATTGTGGAGCACTAGGGGAGATGTATAGGGCCAACGCCACTCTTTTGGAGCACTGAGCACCCAACGCCACTCTTGGGAGTGGTGCCGAGGCCAACGCCACTCTTAAGAGTGGCATTAGTGCCTTAACCACTCTGACTAGTGGAGTTGCTAACCACACTCACAAGGATAGCAGAAAATACAGAAAAATGCAATTTTTTTGGTTTAGCAAGCCTCAAAAATTGGTAGAAAACTCAACCAAAACAACAATGCATGATGAAAACAACCTAAAATCAATGTCTATATGGCACATCCCAACCTAGCATTCATCTAGATAATCCAACAACATACAATTAACTCTTACAGTAAACATATAATGCACTAATTTCAAGAATTTCATAGAACATGCTTTCAAATCACTCAAATCATGTTATAGCAATTCAAATCAACCTAGAACGATTCCTAAGCAATAGAAACATACATTAAAACATGCAAATCATCCATTTACATCATGTCAACATCTAACAAAGATCATACATCAAATATAGTAAACATGCAATATACTGACTTTTGAATTTGAAAGTGGTGATAGATTGAATCAGATCTTCTGTTCTTGGTTTTGAATTTGAAAAAAAAATGATTAATGCAAATCTAATTTTTGAATTTTAAATTAAAATCAATCTTCTGTAAGTTTTAAAAAGAAATGGGT
>CANYLF010959745.1:0-12642 GCA_948193215.1 Bocquillonia castaneifolia | reverse complement strand
TTATATATTTTAAAAATTTAAATTAAACAATAATTATATATTTTTAAAAGTCTAAATAAAAATAAATAAATTTTGCAAATAAAAAAATAGTACCCAGAATAAAATTATGTAGACTGAATTTTAATAATTATATATATTTTTAAAGAAAATTAATTAAAAATGGTACTCCAGATTTACTAGATTAAATTTTAATAAATATATTTTTTAAAGAAAATTTAAATTAAAAAAATGGTATTTCGAAGTAACACGGTAAAATGAATTTTTATGAGAGAATAAATTGGTGTGATGGAGGAAAGAGAAAATGAAAACCTAGAAGAAAAAAAAAGTGAAAAGTGTTAAAAATAAGTCAAAAATAAGGAAAGAGAAAATGAAAACCTATGAGAAAAAAAAAAGTGAAAAGTGTTAAACAGAAAATGTATACTTAAATGAATAAGACAAAATAATGTATGGACCAATGAGAGAATGAGTACCAAAAGAGAGTAGGGAGGAAATGCATAATCTCATTACACTTATTGGAAATGTAAATTCATTCAATAATAAGGAGAGAGAAAAAAAAAATTCTTCTTTTAAAAACATCCCTGTAATGTTTTAAATTTTATTGTAGTCCTTGTTTGGTCAATGTATCCATTAACTTGTGTGGTCAAGTAGATTTATCCATCCATTTTAGTTTACATCACTCAATTAAAATACAATGACAAGTGTAAATGTGCTGCCCTATAAAGACAAATAGAAAAGAAAAGATCATGTGCAAACATGAAAATATGTCATCACAACAGTCCAAAAATTAGTGCTTCCCCGGTAAGTAATCTCCATCCTCAATTAATCACAGGATGAGTCACGCCTCTGATTATTTCGGATTAGATCATCCATAAATTATTGACCCTTTTAAGGATCAATGCACATTTTTTTAATGCACATTTTAAAAAAAATTAAACGTGAAAATCGTTGAGTTTCTATTGAATTTATAAATAAATATACAGTAAAACCTCTGTACAGTCATATTGTTAAAACCCTATAAATTTTATTACTATAAAAAAGTTATAACTTAATAGAGTTTACTTGTTATAATAACTTATAAGAAAAAAATATAATATTTTAAACTAATTAACTTTTAAAATATCTAAAATTATGATATATCATTAGAAAATATATATTTTTACATCTACAAAATGTTAATATAGTTTTTTTTTATAATTTGGTAAGCTTGAGTCTCGAACCTCAGACCTTCACCATTATTCACATAGGTAGTATCAATTCATGTGGTAATATAGTTATTTAATTAAAATTCAGAACTTTCAGAAGTTAGAAATATTTTCGTTACAGCAAAAAGATAATTATTCATATTAACGAACTATTCAATACTCAAAAATTTAATGAAATTTTAACTACACTAAAATATCATTTTACAAAATAAATTTATATAAATATTTTATTTTATATATATATATATATATATATATATATTCTTTTATGGAAGTACTTTTTATCAAAATGAGACTTGAAAAATGTATAATTTATTACCATATAGAGATTGTTCCTAGTTATAACTGGTCCAAGTTGGGATCGAGATATTTTATTCTTATATAGAGTTTATTAATATATAGAGTATTTTTATATGGAGGTTTTACTGTAGTACTCAGGTTCATAGTACATAATAATATAATCAATAATGAAATAACAAATAATTAAGAGTAAAATATCTAATAATGTCTAAAAAAGGAGATCACAAATCCATCTTATGATTAAACAAAACATCACATGTATCATATACCATGTGAAATGATGGACTCGAATCGAGGCACCATATATTATTGGAGCAATTTGCTCAATACACATTATATTCTCCATCTTTATTTAGACTTTAGAGGCCACTCTTCTATTTCATTAATTAATATGCAATAGTATAGAAAAACAATGATGCTTGTTGCTTTTGTAACATTCCTCCTTTTCTTTTAGGATTAGGAACCAAAACCATGATATAGATTATCACAATTTGGTAAGGAATTGCATCTCTTCTCTTCTCTAGTAAATCTTTTTTTTTTTTTTGAACATTCTTCTCTAGTAAATCTTGAATGCAAAGATAAGCAATGAATTTGGGTCCACATCTTAATGTTCCAAAGACATGTTCAAGTGCTTAACAACATATATGTATTCCTATGCTTGTCCATGAAACCACCTTTTCTTATATTCTAATTAGGGTTGTGCAAGAACCAGACTTAACAGCAAAACTGGATCTATTCAGGTAATTTTGATCTAAAATGGTTCTTATTTTTGAATTTTTTTAAAATTTAGGTTCGGTTTGATGCTAAATATTGAATAACAAACCAAAATAAATAAAGAAACTGACAGAAAATAAGATTAATAGATTGAATCGAACTAACAACTGAATAATAAGTCTGATTTGGTTCTACCCTTATACCTTTGTTGATTTCAGTTTTCAAAACTAAAAGAATGATACATTTTTTTTTCTCATATTGGTAAGAATAATCCATTTTATATTGTATGAAAATAATTTACTCATTTTATTCAATGCTACCAGTTCTAATGGTTTGAACTGTGATAAGCATCTCTTCCAGGTAAAAAATATTGGGGAAAAAAATTATATGATAGTATATGAAAAGGAGAGATTATAATAATATGATGTATAGTATACTAATTAAAAAGAGATAAAGAAATTATATGATGTTGATATATATATATATATATATATATTTTTTTTTTTTTGACAAGTATATGAAGTTGATATTAGAAATCGTCTCTTCCATATATATTGAAGGGAAGTTTGAACAAAAATATCATATTCGGATAGATGAATTTGTGATCGAGAATTAACTGTACAGTACATACATATAGGTAGGAAATTAAACAATATAGTGCCCTCTTTTGTCCATGATTGATTTATATAGAAAGTAATAATTCGAGTAGACATAAAAAGATCAGACTAGCCCACCCCCAATAATATTCTGTCCCAACAATTAATATCTTATTGAAGGAAAAATAAAATTATAACAAATTATTTTATTTTTGAAGAATTATTTTATTTTATTTATCACTGATGCAAAACTTAATACTAACATTTACAAGTTAATTTTATTTACTATTTATATAAATTATCAATGCGTGAATCCTACAATGGTTTCTGATTATACATTTTATACAAGAGTTAATTTACAATGATGAGAATTACTATAATTAGTCCATCTCTTTAAAATTGCTATAATAGTTTTGGTGTGTTTTTTCATATTAATATAAAAAAAAGTACAACGATTAGGATTACGTCAATGATAAGCAAAGACAACCGATATAATTTTGAAAAGAAACAAAATATTCACCCAAAAAATAAAAGAAAAAAAAACCCGAATTGACAGTCTCAATTAATTCCCATGTCCAAATGGTAAGTGTAGACAGTTGGACATATTAGTTGTTAAAATTTGACACAAGCAAAAGAGTTTGACATAAATTAAACATCTAATAGGCCTTCCCTTTCTCTTCCACAAAATCAAACTAATAGCACTTACTGTTCTAATCAATGAAAAAATAATACTTTTATTATTGTCCCTCTGATCCGATCTTCTACTTGTTGACATCTTCCTATCTGACTCAGTCCCCCTGCCCAAATGGTCTTTTAACATTTTATTTTAGACCTTAATGAAAATTCAATTCTTCCACATTTAATTGACCCCATTTGATATCAACAAACAACCATTTGTCACCCAAAACTAAAAAAGAAACATTAATCTTAACGAGCATGATTTGCAAAATATTGTAGAAATCACTGCACTTAATCGTGTAGAAATAAAATCACAAAAAAATGGAATTTAGAACCAAAAACTTAATTTATGAAAAACTACCATTGATAATTTTAATTTCTATTCGAACATAAAATTTTTAAAACTGAAATAATCTTCGTCATCATCATCAGGATCAGAAATCCTTGAGCAATTTCCTGACCTGTTCCAAGGTCACAAAAAGCACAATGGTAAAAGGCCCTTGTCTTGAAATCGTCGGTATAAATCCCTTGTACAAAGCCATTGGCCCTTCAGCTTTCACCGTCTTCACAGCACAATCCAACGCCCCTGAATACGGCGGCGCCTGCCCTGCCTCCACCTTCATATTCATCACCCTTGTCTTTATCACATCCACCGGATTCGACGCAACTGCCGCCACAAACCCCGCCGCAAAACTCGCCGTCACATGCGTCCCCAGTCCGTCACTCATCACCTCTTTTTGAAGGATCATTTCCTTGAACTGATCGTACGATGCCAATTGTGACGCCGTTACCAACATGGCACGGTTCACAGTTAATGAAGAACCGCGCCAGAGGCTTGTAATGCCTTCTTGTTTTGACATGCGGGAGATTGCATCTACGACGCTCTTGTAATTCCGTCGTTGAGCCGGCGGGAGACGCCCGTCGGCTTGCATACGGACCATCGCAACATCGGCGGGGTTACCGACGGCAGCTCCGATCGCACCGGCGATTAAACCTGCGACGATTTTGCTCGACAGAGGCATGGTTTTGGTGTTGGGATCTGTCCACTTCTGTTTTAAAATGTCGTAAAGACCCATGCGGGTGGTGGAGTAGAGAGTCTGACGGAGGACGGTGGCCGAGACACCAGAGAAAAGGGCGGCGACACCTTCCTGTTGGACAAGACGAACACCGACAGAAACAAGGCCGACGCGAGGAGGAGGAGGAGCGGGCATAGATAGGCGAGGGTGGTGTTGAATTCCAGGGTGGAAAGCGAGAGCAGGGCGTAAATTAGGGTGAACAGAGGCTGCGGCCGGCGTTTCTCCTTGGAGCTGCATCCTGACCTTAAGAAGGTCAAGAGGGTGGGTGGAGCAGCCAGCAACAATGGATGCTATGCCTCCTTCTACGAAACCTTTGACACCCATGATTTGTTTTTTTTTTTTAAGAGAATGATGTTTCAAAAGCTATAAATAAGCAATAATTCTGAGAGAGTGATTTGATTATTGAGAAAGAAAAAAAGACAAATAGGAGGAGGGGTTCATCTCACTGGAAACCAGGAGATGGGAATGAAGAGCGAAGGCTATAGAAGAAGAGTGAGGAACGTTTGGCCTCTGAGACATATGATGGAGATGAACGAATGAATTAATGAAGAAGAAGAAGTTGCAGTGTAATTTATAGTAGTTGGCATTCCAAAGGAAACGTAGTGGAAATTGGGGTTACGCGAAAAAATGTTGAACTAAGAAAGTTTTGTTTAACGCGTCCTGGACCCCTTTTCCCTACCTGTTTCTTTAAGGCCTTTGGAAGTCTCTGCCTTGCTGCTGCTGCGGGTGGCCCATGGCTTCCGGTCTTCCTTCCACCACATGCTATATTGTCTGGTGCTGTAAATCAACTGAGTTATCAGTCGTTAACGAGCTCGTTCGTGAATTAAATAAACCGAATTTGAATTCAAATTTTTATTCGTTTAATTAAACTAGCCGAGCTTGAATATACAATTGCTCAACTCATTTATGTTCATCAACAACTCAATTAAGGATTCATGAGTTTACTCGTCTAAAAACTCGTGAAAAAACTCTTTTAAGTGTCCATTTTATCATATGTATTTACATTTATAAATAAATTATAAAAACTAAATCAATAATATTTATAATTTATATATCTATTTTACAAGTAAAAATAAATTTATTAATAAATATATAAATATAAATATTTTTATGTTATTAAAAATAATTATTATATTTAAAATCATAAATTTCATATTTTAATTTAAATTTATATACATTATATCATGGATATTATTTTTTTAAGAATAATTTATAATAAAAGTATTTTAAATTAATATTTATAAAATAAAAAATCAAGCTCGATAAAAGCTCAATTAGATTCATGAACACAACACGAGCATGATGGTGCTCGGCTCGTTTATTAAATGAGCTTAAAACTTGAACTTGAATTTAACTCGTTTATTAAATGAGTTTAAAACTTGAACTCAAACTCGGTTCGTTAGTAAATGAACCGAACGAAATCCCAAAGTTCAGTTCAACTTAGTTCGATTACGGCCCTAATTGTTCACTGTCTTTTGTTATTAATATTATCATTTCAAATTCTAATCTTATCATTACTTTTATATATCTTCAATTACATAAATATAATTGATAAAAAGGGATAATTATATATTTGTTGATTTAAGTTTTCAGAATTTTACAATTAGGTGTTTGAATTTTTTTTATTAGGATTGTAATACCTATGATTTTTCTTACCGGATTAACGTATATTAACTCGGAATCAAGTAAATATTGACCCGGAACGTAAGTAACTTCCCGAATTGGATTAATTATCCGATAATTGAATTAATTGGATTTAATCTTCAAAAATTCAAAATAATAGTTCGGGATGTTATTTTGATCTAATTTTTCACATGAAAGTGTTAAAATATTATATTGAGCTATGGTTAAAATTTGAGACAAAACCTAGTTCGGGATAAAAAGTAATTAAGGAAAAGAGCCTATTTGTAAACTGAAAACTTCAGTTTAGATACCCCTTTCTGTAGCCGTACCTAATTGACAGATCAAAAACTTAAGAAAACATCTATTTCAGCCCCTGAAGATTCTCTCAACTGTTACAGTGTCCCGGTCATCTTCTCCGATCCATATTTCCCTCATCTGACCTCCATTTCAGACCAGCGAGTAGTCAAATTGAAGCTCGTGAAGTCCTCTACAATTTGGTATAAAGAACTCCTACTGCCGTGGCTGGTGGAGACTGAACAGAGCCGTTGAAGGTTGCACCACCGTCGGTCTTCTGAGAAACACCACTTTCGGCCATTCTTTGCTCCAACTGACCTTGTAGCCTTGTAGATTGGCAGGGGGGAGTAGATTGGAGCCGGTCCGCCTCCATGACGATGGCCGGAAGCTACTGAATGGAGCAACTCATGCTCACCGGCAACGAGAAGGCTGTTCAGCCTATTTTCACCATCTGCAGCGGTGCTTTCCGCCAGTGGAAGGTATTTTTGGACTCCTAGAAGTTGGCAGACCAGATCTGGAGCTTTGGGGTTCCATCCGACCACCACAGACGGTGGCGCATGAGTTCAAGCATCGCCACTGATGGCGACGGCAACGGGTCCCACTCCGGTTAGGTCCGAAAATATTTTAAAAATTAATATAAATTATTTCAGACAACTTTTATAAAAGCTTGATAGGTATATGATGTGTATATTTTAAATTAAAAATCTCGAAAGTTAAAACACAGTCTATGAAAGTCCCGAAAATACGTGTTATGTATTTAATTGATATGTTCGGACTTTAAAACTATTATTAGGATATTAAATAAGTATTAATGGAGTTGAATTGGAATTAATTCGGATTATATAGGCCGGTTAATTAATTAATCAGATTATAAGCCGAATTAAGATGGTATAATTACTGGACTGATAAATAAGATTATAATTGATATTGATGGACGATAAATAAGTAAAATTTGATAGTTTAAATAGTGTGATAAGTTCAATATAACTATGTATAGAAAATGTTATATTTTTGTTGCTGTGAAATCTTGATGGTAAATCCGGGTAATCTAGCAGGTCCGGTATGTGATGTTGATTATAGAAGTGCGTTTTCTTGCAAATACAAGCTCCACTTCAGTGTAGAGATATCCGTATTATAGGGGAGATGCTGTCAAAATTTCAGTAGGTTTGTCTCGATAAATAGAAATAGAATTTAAATGTCTTAATAGAATTCTAAATCTTGTTATAGGATATCTTTGTACTGTTTATGCTAAAAATTATTATGTTATTTAATATAGATCGTCAAGCTGGTAGCGATCCTGTTCCGGAGCGGTAGGACGCTTTTTGATCGACGTTTCTCTGACTTATATCATTTTTATTTTATTTAATTGCCTGCATTTGTTATATTTTTATTATAGTAATTCAAGCATATTGAATCGTATTTAATATTTTATATATTGACTATTTTGTTGAATTATTTACATATATGCATTTATGTTGGATATATTTATATGTTAAAGAAAATTTATATATTTAAATTTATATATGGTATTTTTGGATTTTGATTGCTCTAATGGAGGAATAAAGAAGGTAAGTGGAACAAGCTTCCTGGTGGGCAGCACCAAGATCATGTGTGCACATGATATTGATCGGGATTCAGGTATCTAATGTGAATTTATGTGATTGGGTGGTGCTAACCCGGTTTGGATGCCAAGGGCTCTCGGGGCACACGTGTAACGTTTGATAGGTACCAGGACAGTCTCGGTTAGGATGCCAAGGGCTCTCGTGGCGTTGGTAACCTATTTGGATAAGAAAACTCGATAAGGCCTTTAAGAACCAGGTTAGCCTCGATTAGGATGCCAAGGGCTCTCATGGCACTGGTATAAAATATATTTTGGATAAGTAATGAAATTGATATGATTATGTGATAAATTTGGATATAGGCTCAGTCCAATGGATTAAAAGGCCCAAAAGGGGCATTAGAGAGAATTTGGGTTTAGGTGTTCTATTTTCTTTCCTCCCTCCTTTTGTGTGTTAAAAATATTATTATTATTAGAAAGAATTTGTAAATATTATTTTGGCATGCATAGTGATTATTTAAAATAAATTTGATATAACCTACTCAGTGAGGTCTAACTCCCCTCAACCATTTTTCTTTCAAGAGTGCAGAGTGATTCCTTCTGTGTGGATTCGTAGAGGCTCACATTCCTTCTCCGCGAGTTATTACTACGTATTGATTCTGATTTATGAATATTGTTATTTTTATACTCTAGAATTGCAATGACAGTATGGTTTGGGTTTCTGGTGTGCTTATTTATATTATTTGATTGGCTTGGTTTAGGCTAGCCACCTGATATGTTTGTGGTGATAGATAAATCATGATTTGATTTTATTATTTTGTTCATGTGTTTGGCGAACTCCCGACCTAAATATATTGGGGGGAGGTTCAGCCTTTGATTATATATATATATATGTGTGTGTGTGTGTGTGTGTGTGTGTGTGTGTATACATATGTATATATACACATATATACATATGTATACACACACGCACACACACACACACATATATATATATACACACACACGAGTGGTTTGGTTTTCATTATGTTATGAAAGTTCAGTGGATGTATTACATAGGCTTGTTACGGATTCCGGTGGCATAGAGCTTACCCGTTCCCTAGCGCCGGTCATGATCCCGGAAAATGGGTCATGACAAGGATTAAATGTTACAACCTGTAAAATAATTACAAAAAAGGTTTCCACATGTTATCACTAAAATAAAATTTTAAAATTTCAATTTGATCTTTAAACTTACCTTTATCTCAAATTTGTTCAAAAAGTTGATTTTTTATACAACCTAATTTTAGTTATACTTTAATTTTATTAAAAAGATCATAACAATAAATAATTAATAATATTTACTTATCCTATTTTTATTTTTTTTACTTGTATTATTTTTAGTAGTTTTATTATTTAATGTATTTAATTTTAGTGTATGATGGCAATTTTTTAACTAGAAAAAAATAGAAATTAGGATGCTAAACTGTATAATATAACATAATTAAAATTTAAAGGCAATTAAAATATTCTAATTTTGTTATATTTTAATTTTATAAATTTAAAATATAATTATTAAATTTTATTATCATGCTTTATAAAAAATTGTTTGAAAAATTTATCATATCTAATTTTTAAGAAAAAAAATTATATTATGAATTTCTACCTTATAATATATATAATTAAACTAAATTTTAATTTGAATTAAAATTAATTGTGTAAAAAATTATAATTATAATCATAACTATTTAAAAAATTATATTTATAATCATAACTTTCTTTATTTTGAATAATATAAATATATTCCAGAAAAAATTATTTATTTCACTAATATTATTTTTTTGACAGAAAGTAATAAAAAACATTTATGAGATTTATTTATAAATTTTTGTGTTCACACAGGTTAATTTTTTTTATAATTACATTTTCTAAATTTCATAAAATTAATTATAAATAAATCAAATTCTATCAGATTTAATGGAATTTATAAATGAACTCTATACTATAAGAGATGTAAATTTCATTACGATAAAAATATTGTTAAATTATTTATTCTTGATTTAATATACCAAAGATAAGGCTTCATTTGTGAAATGAGTTTTATATGAAATTTATTTGTAAATAAAATAAATTTTTTTATTTAAAATTGAACTAAACAAAGCTTATGTATTTTTTTAATATAAAAATCCTTGCTGAAATTTTTTATTCCCATTTTTTTTTATGTCATTCACAACTTCTTACCAAAGAGCTCCTCAGTTGCATGTACTTCAACTTTCATCTCGTCACTTTCCTTCTCTTCTAGTATTTTTACCAAGGCGGTGAACCTCATTTCAGTTATTCTATTACAACGGAATATTTTGGTATCGGAATCTTTTGGACTTTTTTTTATATATAATCAAAATTTCAATGATAAAATTTAACTATAAATGATAAATTTTATAAAATATAACTAATGCAGAAAATTAATATTTACTAAATGTACATTTTTTAAGTAACACAATAAATTAAAGATTAAGTAATTGAGTTTCAAATAATATTCAAACATATTCAATTACACATAGAGATTTTTTAAAAAAAAACTTAAATTCACTTAAAATAGTAATAATCAAACTAAAAATTTAACTCTTTATTTCATTTCATTTTTTATTTACTTAATTTTTTTTATTTTTTTAATTTACTATTTGGGTCTTATTTCAGTTATTTCAATAGTATACAGGTGGTCCAGAAGTTACCGCAAGGTGATAAGAAGTTAAAGAACATTGATAATCTTGGTTTTTGCCCTCCTTTCTCTTTAAAATGCTCTCCTATCATCCATTTCTTTTTACTTTTTAGAGGTGGTTTTTGTACAACTTTTTATTATTCTACATAAATATGGGGTGATCCATCTATAGAGATTTTTGTCCCTCTAATTTTCTTATTTTTGAATTTTTGCTCTCTAATCAAACTAAAATTTTTTTGATTATCGGGCTCTTTTGCTTGGTTGGCTTTCCGTAATAGTATCCCTTGCAATGCTTTTCTCTTTAAGAGAGGAGTTCAACTTTCTTTGCAATCAAGGTGTGTTAGTTGTTTGGATGAAGTTGAAGATACTAATCATGTCCTTCTACGTTGCTCTAATGCTAGAAGAGTTTGGTTATGGGTTATGTCCAAGTTACAACTCAATTTCCCTTTACCAAAGAAGGTGCAAGATCTATTCTTGCTATGGCTAGAGTTAAACACAAATAGAAGATTCATAGATTTATGGTTCCTTTTATGGTATTTATTTTTATGGGGTATATGGAAAAGTAGAAATCAGAAAGTTTTCCAAGATTTTTTTTCTTCATTAGATTTCATTATTCATTCTTCTATTATTCATGATGTCTCCTTGTATAAATTTAAGAATAATAGCTTCTCCTATTCCCCTAATGATGTAATTAGATGTTTCGATGCCATCTTTGGTATCGATTAGTTTGTTCTTTTGCTCGGAGTCGTAGCCTTAAGTGGCGAAAACTCTTTGAGCGGTTTTTTTCAGCTACCTCTAGTGGCTTTAATAAACTCCATTTAGTAGAAAAAAAAATGTTAATTTGTATTAAAATTAATTGTGTATAAAACTATATTTATTTTCGTACTTTTGTATTTTGAAATGTATAAATATATTCTAAAACAAATTATTCAATCTCATAAAAAAATTAATGGAATTGAAAAGTAAAAATAAGTTTAAAGACCAAATGAAAATTAATTTTTTATTGATTAAATTATCAACAATAAAAAAGTTCATAATGGAATAAAAATAATATAATTATTTTGAGTATTTAATAGAATAAAATAATTATAAAAGAACTTAAGAGAACAAATTTAAAAAATATGAACTTAATAGAAAAATGAACTTAATAAAAAAATGATAAATGTCAAATATTCTAGTTAACTTATTGATAACCTACCAAAAATACTATATTATAATTATTTTACAGGTTATAACATTTAATTGTAACAAAAAAAAAAGTTTAAACACATAATTATAAAATTTTGAAAAATTAAAACACCAAATACGTGATTATCACTAAAACAAACTCCATCTCTTCTCCGTACATCAGAACAAACACAACACAAACAAACCCATTTTCCTTTGTTAACCAGCTTCCTCTTTCTTTCCTAAAACAATTCTAAAAAAAAAAATTGCCACCGTTGCTCTACCGTATTACCACCACAACAAACACCGCTACCACCACTTGTCTTCCACCCTTTCAAAAAAATAAAAATGGAGAAAAAGAGTTTGACTTTAGCATTGTTATTTTCAATTATCACCACATCGTGTTTATCGATCAAAGACGATGTAATGTGTATTGAAGGCTTAAAGAACAACTTCACGGATCCACTTAACCGTCTCGCTTCATGGGACTTAACCAACAATTTCGTCGCTTCCGTCTGTAAACTAGACAATTGCTGGAACGAAAAAGAAAATTGTGTCATCAGCCTTCAGTTAGCGATATCTCAACTCTCCGGCCAACTTGGTTGCCGTATGTTGTAACTTTGGATCTGTCTTATAACCGGTTCTCTGGTTCAATCCCGGCTGAGATCGTCAACTATAAGTTCTTGGTGGGTGACCTCTGTCTAATAATGAGCTGTCCAGTCCGATTCCGGGCGAT
>CANYLF010959248.1:0-14377 GCA_948193215.1 Bocquillonia castaneifolia | reverse complement strand
TTTGAATGTGTTGTTGATACTATTTCACAAGATATAGTTCAAGTAGTTGATTCTGTTTTGCCAATTGAAGATGCTTACATTCAAGAGACTTGTGATGGTGTGCAAGTCGAGTTAATTGTGCAAGTTGATCACGTGGAGTTTGTCATTCCTCATGAGTTTTAATTTGATTATCTTGTTTCTCATTATTTCTTTGTGTTACAATTTTTCGAGGTAGATGTGAAGCTATACTGTTTTGTTTATGTAACGAATTCAACAATATTGGTTTGCTTGCTATCTCTTTATAGATAGAGGGTTTTATCACAATTTGATTAGTTAATTCAATCTAAATTGAGTTTGAACGTATCTAATTCATTCAAGGGAGCCGAATTCTACATGCCACCATTGTTGGTTCGCATCAGGGGGGTTCCTACTCCTAAGGGGATTCTGACTCATTACAGCAAAGGAGGACTTCTAAGCCTATTAGGACAAGGGTTCCTAGGCTTAAGGGAATTGTTCCTACTACTATATAAACCCCTGCGGTCTAGGGGGTCGGGTATCGTTCTCTTATTCACATACCTTTATAACTCTCAAGAGAATATCTCTAACTTAAGCATCAGAGTCAGACCCCGGGGACCACCCCAAGTCTGCCTTTGTTTTGTAGGTTCCGGCGACTTAGTGCAGCTCAGGCGACACTCAGGCAAGGGAAATGTCCTGACCGTTTCATTGGTGCGGTGAGCGTGGACTGTTTTTAATTCAAAAATAGTTCATCATGATGAATAACGACCCCCCCTATAGTTTACCTCCTAGTTTCTTTGGCTCAGGAGGACTTCCGGTGTGGATGCCACAACCACCCAGAACTACTCAAGGGACTCCCCCCACTCAACAACCACCTAGAATTCTAGTTCCACTGCTAATCAAACTCCTCAACATACTTTAACTCTTGGGATTTAGTATCCTCAAACTCAAGGGTACCCACCAATACCATCGTGAACTTGTCCAGTCACACTAGATCCACCGGTAACTTCCATACCACTACTAATTCACCCAATTCTAGTAAGACCTCCTGGAACAGATTTTAATGTTCCTTATTTGCCTCCTCCACCTATTTTCCACCCAGGCCCTACCTTCATTCCAAATCAAGGAATCCTCATTCCCCATCCAAATAATGACATTCCCCCTTCGCTAAGAGTGCAAGATCAAACTAATCTGGTCGTACTTCAAGGACACCATAAGTATGTTCCACAATTTGTCCCACCTGCTACACCTCAGGGAGACAATTTTGAGGGCGAAAGGAGGGGAGTAGAGAATGACCTGGATGATGCATCTTCTCATCCTACTAACACAAGAGGAAAGAAAGGGAGTAGCATGATTATGGTGGCCGATATAGCCAGAATTTTGAATGAAGCATGTCAGAAGTTTGATGACAAAATCCAGGACATTAAAGGCTGGTTAGAAACAAGGGATAAATAACCTAAAAAGAAAGCCAAGAAGAAAACGTAAAAAGTCACCCCCTTAGTCCTGGAGATCAAGGAGAAATTGCCCAAAAGGGGAGACGAGCAATTAGAAAGAGCAATAGCACAAAGGGAGGAACAGGAAGATGATGAAAAGGAAACAATAGAAAGACAAGTCAGGGAAGTCATTGGCAAAATGGGCATGCAAGATTTCAACCCTGGGTTCAATTTAAAGAATGAGTCGCCCTTGGCTCAACACATTCTAGATAAACCTCTACCCAAAGGATTTAAGTTCCCCACATTAGACATTTACTCTAGAAAGTCTGATCTTACAAGCCACGTCTACAAATTCCAGACATCTATGAGTGTCCAAACTAATGAGGACTATATATGGTACAAATTCTTCCCTACCACCTTATAAGGGAACGCCGCTGATTGGTACAAAACACTACCCCCTCACTCAATGCACTCCTTTAGAGAACTCACCACTACCTTTAGGTAGAGATTTGCAGCTTCCATCCAACAGAACAAGGTGTCAGCAGACCTACTCTCTATCCAGCAAAGGGAAGGCGAACCCTTGAGAAAATAAATAGAGTGATTCAATGATGAGATCGCCAAGATAAAAGATTTGAATCAAGGTGTAGCTTGCTCCACTATGCTCCATGGTACAACAAACGAAGAATTCAGGAGGGAATTGTTAGCCAAGGCTCCTAACAATGTAGAAGCCCTAATGGCACTAGCCAACACAGCCATAAGAGTGGATGATGGTCAGTATTATTTGAAGAGAATGAAGGAATATAAAAAAGAGCTTTCCCTAATGGGAGATAGGCAATCTTCTAAAAGAAACAAAAACTCGGGTGGTAATAATGGGTCTAAGAGCTCCAATCTCCCTAAATACACACCCCTTAATACATACATAGAATGAATCCTCATGCACATCAAAGACAACGGAGAGAGGATAGAATGGCCAAGGAGGATGAGTTCATACACAGCTGAGACAAGGGACAATGGCAAATACTGCCAGTTTCACAAAGATGTAGGCCACGATACAGAGCAATGCAATCACTTGAAGAAGGAGATAGAAAAGCTCATTCAAGCTGGGTCCCTTAGGCGATTTGTCAAAAGGGACGATCATGATAGACCTGCTAAAGATATAGATGATCGAAGAAATGATAGGGAAACTGAAAGGTAAGATAATAGGCAAGAAGAAAGGCCTAGAAATCAAAGAGGTGACAGAGGAGAATATAGAAGGCAAGAAAGAAGGCCAAACTATAGAGATGATGAAAATAGCGATGAAACCGAAGGTGATAGAAAGGCCAGAGGGGGGCTTGTTAAGCACATATACATAATTGCAAGAGGAATAACAGGAGGCCATAGTTCTACCAAGAGAAAAAGGTCAGCTAGGTCCATCTATTCTGTTAATTCAAAGGTGGGTCCAGTAGAACAGATTGGAACAGTGCAAATTTTAGCAATAGATAAAGGGGCAACCATAACCCCCCCATGAAGATGCTTTAGTAGTCAAAGCTCTAATTCATAATTGCATGGTCCATAATATACTAGTGGACACGGGGAGTTCAGTGAATCTCCTCACTCTGAAAGCATTTGACAAAATGGGGTTAGACCAAGCCAAGTTGTCCTCCGTCAATACTCCCCTGGTGGTCTTAGGAGGCAAATCAACCACAATAGTATGCTCGATCAAGTTCGAAGTAGAATTGGGTGAAGGAGACATAACCAAGGCATTGCAAGCAGAATTTATGGTGGTTGATATCCCATTCGCATATAATGCTATCATTAGGCGACCAATTCTCAACGAAACGTGTGCTAGCATTTGCATACGATACTTACTCCTAAAGATCCCCACCTCGAAAGGAGAAGCGATAATTAAAGGAGACCAAAGACAGGCCAGGATCGCCTACTGTCAGGCATTAAAAGGGGTGTTCTCAACCATTGTCATAGAAGAGAATATCTAATCAAAGGAGAATAAAGCCGAACCTGTTGAAGCTGTCCAAAACAAAGCCCTGGGGTTGGACAAGGAAATAAAAGTAGGAGAGATGGACCCAGGGATCCTGTAAGAAACTTTGCAAGTATTATCAGAATTCCAGGACACTTTCGCCTGGACCGAGGATGAGCTAACAGGGGTTAGCAGAGAAGTCATGTTACAAAAAGTAAATATTGATCCGGCAATCGCCCCTATAGTATAAAAGAAAAGGAAACACAGCTGGCCTAAGCAGATCGCCATCAGTGAAGAGATCAATAAGCTAATGATGATAGGAGAAATCAGGGAAGTCCAATACCCTGAATGGTTGGCGAACATAGTGATGGTAAAGAAACCTAACGGTTCATACAGAAGGTACGTGGACTTTACTGATCTGAACAAGGCATGCCCAAAAGATAGCTATCCATTACCACAAATTGATCAGCTAGTAGACTCCACTGCAGGCCACCAGCTATACTCCTTAGTGGATACCAAATCTGGGTACCACCACATACCAATGCATCAACTAGATGAAGCTAAAACCGCCTTTACAACTCACGAAGGAACTTATTGCTACACTAAAATGCCCTTTGGCTTAAAGAATGCAGAAGCCAGCTTCCAAAGGATGGTCAACAAGATGTTTAAATACAACATAGGTAGAAATGTAGAGATCTATGTGGATGATATGATAGTCAAATCAAGGCGGGTAGAGGAGCATCCTAAGGATTTGAGAGAAGTCCTTGAGATTCTTAAAAGATTTAACTTGAAATTAAACCCAGAGAAATGTGTCTTTGGTGTCAAATCAGGCACGTTCCTGAGATTCATGGTATCCCAAAGGGGAATCAAAGCCAACCCTGACAAAATCCAGGGGATCATTAACATGGAACCGCCCAAAACACTTAATGAGGTTCAAAAACTCAACAAGAAAATCACAGCCCTAGGACGGTTCATTTCAAGCTCGGCCAAGTGATGCCTACCATTCTTTAAGACTTTGAAAGATCCCAAAAACTTTCAGTGGTCAGATGAATGCTCAAAAGCCTTCCAAGAAATCAAAACATTCCTAACATCCCCCCCCCCCCTTGCTAAGTAGGCCAATAGTAGAGGAAACCCTATACCTTATCCACCACAGAGGAAACAGTGGTAGCAGCACTTATAAGAGAGGAAGATGGTGAACAGTTACCCATCTATTACATCAGCAAAGTGTTACATGAAGCCGAGCTTAATTACCCAAGATTAGAAAAGCTAGTCTTTGCACTATTAATAGCAACGCAAAAACTAAGGCATTACTTCTAGGCGCACCCAGTCGTAGTCAGAATAGACAGCCCCTTGAGAAAGGTGTTGCAAAAAGCAGAGGCTTCAGGAAGAATAGCAGAATGGGCGATCCACATTGGAAACTTGGGAGTTACTTATAAACCATGAAAAGCGTTAAAGGCTCAAGTGTTGGCAGATTTCATGGCAGAGATGACACTAAGGGAACCCATAGCCACCAAGGAGATTTCCCCATGAAAACTAATGGTAGATGGTACAGTTTGCTCAGTAGGGGCAGGTATCGGTATCTTAATCAAAGGACCAGACAAGATAAAATCAAATATACAGCTAGAATAGGGTTCACCACTTCCAATAATGTGGCTGAATGTGAAGCCCTCATCCTAGGGTTACAAACTGCACTGGAAATAGGCATCACAGATCTGAAAATTTATAGTGACTCACAGCTGGTTGTGAACCAAGTCTCAGGCACTTTCCAAGCAAATGAAGATATGACTAAGTACGTCTCCATGGTAAAACAACTAATCACAGAAGGAGAAAAAAGGAACGATGGCCAGTGGTGAATATTGCAAATCCCCAGAACAGAAAATCAAGGGGTGTTAGCATTGCAAAGATGGCAGCAAAGGGAATGGCAATCCCTAATGTACTGATCGAAGAGATAAAATCCCCTAGTATCGCTAAGGCCAATATCCTGCCAATTGAAGACAACAGAGGATGGATGGAACCGATTATCCAATACTTGGAAAATGACATCCTACCAAACGATCCAAGGGAATCAAGAAGGTTAATGAGGAAAGCCGCCGAATACGCTTATAAGGAAGGGGAAATGAGAAAGATGTCTAAAAGCCAACCTTGGCTCAAATGCTTGAGTGAAACTAAAGTAGATTATGTGTTGAGAGAAATTCACGAAGGAATAGGAGCCGCCCATGAAGGGGCTAACGTGCTCGCCAGAAAGGAGATCCTGAGAGGATACTATTGGCCTACCATAAAAAGGGATGCTAAGAATTTGGTGTTCAAATGTGAAGCATGGTAATATCACGCCAATATACATCATAAGCCAGCAGAAAACATGACCCTAATAGGGAGTGAATGGCCATTCGCCCAATGGGACATCTTAGGACCATTTCCCATAGCCAAAGCACGGAAGAAATTCTTGATAGTGGCGATTGATCACTTTACTAAATTGATTGAAGCAGAAGCAATCTCAACAATTACATCTCAAAGGGTCCAAGACTTCTTTTTCAAAGAGGTTATATGCAGGTTTGGGATCCCCCACACTCTCATTACGAATAATGGCACACAGTTCGCCTCTCAATCATTCAGGAACTTTTGTAAAGTTTTTCAAATTGAGCAGAAATTCTGCTCGGTTCACCATCCTCAAACTAATGGGCAAGCTGAGTTAGCTAACAGGATCATTCTTCAAGGACTTAAGAAGAGACTGGAAAAAGAAAAAACCAGCTGGGTAGATGATCTATTCAATGTCCTATGGTCCTACAGAACAACTCCAAGGGACCCCATAGGTGAAACCCCATTCGCCCTATGCTATGGTTATGAAGCAGTGGTCCTAGTAGAAATTGGAGAAAGGAACTTCAAGACTGAAGAACTCACACCCCTTAACGAGCAAGAGCTTTGAATAAACCTAGACCTATTGCCAGAAAGGCAAGAACAGGCATACCTGAGGATGATGGCATGCCAACTAAAAATGGCACGATTTCATAATAGGTGAGTCCAAGAAAGGAAATTTGAAGAGGGAGAGCTGGTCCTTAGAAAGAACGAAGTGTCCACACAAGAAACTGGCAAACTACATGCTAATTGGGAAGGTCCCTACCAGATAGCCAAAGTCATTGGCAAAGGTGCTTACAAGCTTAAAACACTCACAGGAGAGGAAATCCTCAGATCATGGAACATGGAACATCTCAGAAATTTTCACCAGTAAAATGACCTTACAATAAGATAAGGCGAGATGAGAGCCCTTACAGAAGCGGGGACAACAAAACCTCTAAAAGCAACTGAAGTATCTATTTATTGTCATTTAAGTTTTTTCTTTTCTTCTATTCAAATAAACGAGCAAATGTAAGGAAAAGGGGAGCCTAACTTAAATCCCCTAGAAGTTTAATAAAGTTATCATTTGCTAAAAATTTAGGTTGATACAAATTAAAATATAAAGACCTTTCATGATAAAGGCAATTATCAAAATAGGGTGATCTTTAATTAAGAGGCGACTTACAGGCAAAGGCCACACTAAGACCTCTCATTTTAGGGCATAATAAACCCTATGCAGAAAAAAAGACCTTAAAAAACTAAGACAAATATGCTAAAAGTTACAAAGACCTCTCACGACAAAGGCAGTTATCAGCTCAAGGCGATCTCTTATTAAGGGGCGACCTAATAGCAAATATCTTATTACGACCTCCAAGGTCGAGGCACAGTCAATCTGATGGAAGAAGAAAAAACCTTAAGGCACTAAGATAAATAAAACCTTATAATTATCTAAAGGGTGGTTTATTATATAATTAAGGTAGTTTCCTACTCTAACAAGGCGAGTGAATGAATAGCCAATGAACAAAGACCCCCTTAGAGCATCTAAAGGACATATTCTAAGCAAAACCAAGAGGTTAATAAAGAAATCCAAGGGCGATGCAAAGCGAACAACAGGGCTTTACAATAAAGAAAAAATCAAGTGGAGAATAACATTTATGAAAACGACTAAAGAAAGAGACAAGGCGAATGGAGAAGATATAATTATATTAAACAGGTTGTTTTAGTATTTTACAATGAGAAACATAAAATTGTTCAAAAAGATAAGAAAAATAAATACAAGGATGATCACTCATCTATTTCATCTTCATCCGGGAAGATGGCATCCATAAATGAGAAGTCAGAGTCAGAAAATTGATGTTGTGCATCATCACGAAGCTTTGATCGATATTTATTAAGGGTTCCACCAACGGAGAGCCTTAGGAGGGATAGTTCAGAACATTGAAGGGCGCTCTCACCCTCAAGCTGAGTAATCTTAGCCTGTAAGGGTTCAACGTTCGCCTTCAAGTCAGCATTCTCCTTCTCCAGTTGGTTTGCCTTCTCAGTAATTGATTACAATTTAGCTTCGAGATCAGGATTCTCTTTATTACACTTTTCTTTTATGCGCTTGGTTTTGTCCTACTCCTTCTTCAGCTCAGCCTCTGGCCCAGCGGTCGCTTCATCCACTACAGACTTGACTTGAGCTTGCACATCTTTTCACTGCTCTCTTGTGAGCTGAATGCTTCGCCTGATATTTATATTTCATCGTTTGAACAAGGTTCAGCGTCTGAAAAGGATATATAAGGAAAAGTTAGCAAACTAGCATATATAAAGTAAAGAAAAAGAAGATATAACATATGACAAAGAAACTTACTGAAAGCATGTGCTCCTGAACTTGTAAAGAGAGTGAGTTGTGTGTCCTCCCTGAAAGACCTTCCATATCAGCAGGAATGCTTATTTCCCTGCTAATTAGAGTGGCAACTCGATTATCTTTGACTGTGGGATTCCCCAGCTCGTCCACCCATCACTGGACATAAGTGCTCACATTAGCAAGCTCGCCCTCAGAGCTAGAGGACCCATCATTAATGATCTCCATCAACTAAGAGCCAGTCTTCTTTGGGGCGGCTGACACCTTCAACCCCACCTTCACCAATCTTTTTCTCTTTCGACTCACCTCGGAAGGTTATTTTTGGGAAACTTTAAGCACAATAGACTCCATAGGTGGAGTGGGCTCAGCAGCAATAGTTGTATTAACTCCTGGAGGAGGAGAAGTTTAGGGGTTCACCCCTGTTTCTGCAGCTCCTACTTCGGCCATCATAGCATCATAATTGATTCTCGGCATCTATACAAAAATAAATAAAACAAATATAAGTAAAAGGGAGAAAGAATAAGTACCATCAGTTGGTGTGAGGCTGGGTCCACCAGTTTCGGTCCCCATGTCAACTTCCTCTTCTTCAAAATCTTCATTAGATTCATCCACTAACCGAGGGTCAAAGGGTCTAGTCTTGGGGATATAATCCTCCCCATAAAGGTGTTTTTTGAGAAGGGTCTCAAGGTGAATTCTGGACTGTTCGCCTAGGTATTGAGCAACCTCCACAGAGGTGTTGTCTAAAGTCCTCACTCGTTTAGGTTTTATGAGTGCTTTAGACCAGCTGTTAGGGATCTTACCCCAACCTGTTTCACAGGTTACTATATAAAAATTATCTCTCGACCCTTTCAGATGGTTTTTAAGACCCTCAAATCTTTTCTTGATCGCCTGAAAGGTGACGTACTTAGAGGTTCCTACTCTCACCACAACACTATATGCGTTTAGGAAGATTTCGGGGGTAAGGGTGTGGCCTTTTGGTTGGCATAAAATTGAGGTGGCAGTGAAGAGTTTATAGGCGTTGGGATGATGGTGAGACAAAGGACATTGAATGTGTTCCAAAATTTTTTAGAGACAAGGGTCTAGGGAGAACCTAAGGCCACTCTCCATCGATTCCTTATAAACTATTTGTTCATTAGGACCTAAGGTTTGATTGGCGAAGCTACCCCCCTTTAGTAGTCTCACGGTATACCCATTTAGGAGACCGCCATACCTAGTAGTAAAGGTCTACAGTGTCTTTAGGCTGTTTATGGGCTATGTGTTTTATTTTAAGGCCTGAAGGAGGAAGAGGTTGAGGGGCGACTCCTACGGTACTATTACTAGAACTAGAGGACTCTGTATCACTCTTTGAGGGGTTGTAAGGTTTATCGTCTAATGGTAGAAAGGGGCGAACTATCTTTAAAGGTTTTGGGTTTAAGGAGCTGGAGGCGTTTTGTGATGTTGATGTATTGGTCTGGGGTTTAGGCCTTGGGCGATTGGGTTGGTTGACACTGTTTGAGGAATCAGAGGAAACAGAGATGACAGTAGACCTGGCTTGGGGGGTAGATGTGGAAAATGAAGAGGTAGATATGTTAAAGGATGGAATTACCATGAACAGCCTAAGTCCTACCCAGAAAAGTCCCAAACAGTTATCAGAAAAAAGAACTAATCATTATTGTAAAATGAATAAACAACAGACACATATCAGACACTTAAACCTATTTTCAAGTAAGCATTTTGTCAGAAAACTAAAGGGCATATGAACAGACCCAAAAGTTAAGGATATTCGGCCAAATGCATATGGGCATCATAATGTAAAGTAGAAAACCACTACATGGTTATGGCATAAGATAGCGTGGATGCAAATCATGGACATTAAGTGCAAAAAACCAACAAATACAGTTCATCGTTAAAGGGATCGTGAAACTCGATACACAAAGTACAAATAAACATTACACAGTAGAAAGAGGTTGGGAAACGGACACTTACCATGATAGATGAAGCGTTTCGACTGGCTCGACAGATGGCCTGACGATAACAGTAAAAACGCAGGTACAAAGGAGGAAGAATGGTGACCGGAGCGCTAAAAGTTTGATAAAAGTCATTGCCGGCAAAGGAAAAATAATGATGAAGCAGGGAGAAAAGAGAGAGAGAAAAGGAAAACTTTTGAAATGATTAGGGTAACTGAAGAGAGGGAAAGTTGAGTGATTTTATCTCGGAAAGTTGAGTGATTTTATCTCAGAAAGTGGATGGTTTCACCTAAGAAACTGAACTGACGTGACTTCTTAGTGGGACACATGTCGACTGGAGCCGTTTGACATTTATTACAACTTTTGGTATTCTCTGACATTCGCTCGTTTAACGATAGTCTTCTAAGGGCAATGATTTTGATGTGGGCGATTCTGAAAAAGCCATGTTTCCCAACGGTTCGCCTTTGTTCAACGAACGTTACTGCAAGAGGGATCACCACTGACTGAAATTACCCTCAAGCTAAGTCTTTGACATTAGCACTACTGGGGGAGGGGGGGACTTGTGATACAAATCACTACTTTAAGCCCAAAAGGCCCAAGGGGCCCATTGCGTACTAAGGCTCACATTAGTCCTTTACATGTCCTGACACCTTGAATCCTAAGTCGAGGGGGACTCTTACATTACACAGGGGGGTGGTTCCTACTCCTAAGGGGATTCTGACTCATTACAGCAAAGGAGGACTTATAAGCCTATTAGGACAAGGGTTCCTAGGCTTAAGGGGATTGTTCCTACTACTATATAAACCCCTGCCGTCTAGGGGGTCAGGTATCGTTCTCTCATTCACATTCCTTTACTCTCAAGAGAATATCTCTAACTTAAGCATCAGAGTCAGACCTTGGGGACCACCCCAAGTCTGCCCTTGTTTTGCAGGTTCCGACGACTTAGTGCAGCTCATGTGACACTCAGGCAAGGGAAACGTCCTGAACGTCTCAGTCAGGATCATTAAAACTTTCCCATAAGTAATGTTCATCATTTCCTTCTCTAATAACAAGATTTCCTGAATCTAAAAGCTACGCAACAGGGTTTCCGTGCTCTTCCTGATACACTGGCAGACCAAATGTCAAATTATTCTCATTCTGAAGAACAAGATTTCCCCTTTCATCAAACTTTAGTGATCCTGATGAGTTTGTAAGAGGAGTTTCTCTATTGGCAACCCAAGCAACAGTTCCACTAGATATTTTCTTGAACCGTATGCCCAAATAATACCTATTAGAAAAGTTGAAATAACCCAACTCAAAGCTGCCTTGAGCTAAAACTATAGTATCACCACCATTGCCAAGAGATTGATTTGCAGACATAGTATCAAGGGTTGTGGATGTCGCCACCATGGAGGTTAAAGAGAAGCAAAATAAAAGAATGTCAAAGATTTTCATTGGTACTGTTTTCTGTTTCTGAGCGTAATGTTTTTGCATTTCTGATATTTATTAAAGGAAAGAGTATTTTAGTCTTTGGCAGAGCTACTCAAATCTATAGCAAATAGAAAAAAGATTGAAAAATGAAGCAGGATTTTATTTTGATGGATAAAAAGGAAAAGAAAAGTTGACAGGCTCCTACAAGTGCATGGGATCTATCGTATTAATAAACTAGGAGTACAAGGTCGAATCCACAGGGATAATCATTTAAAACTATTTTTCGATTAAGTTCAACAATTAACAATTAAAGTAAAAATGAATAACCTTGAATTGATTTTGAAATAATTTTGAAAACTAAATTAACAAGAAAATAAATGCAAATAATTAAATTAAGAATTAAAAATAAATTTAAATCGACTAACAAACACAATAAAACAAGCACCAGAGTTCAGGATTTCATTTAGAGGGCAATTCAATTATCAATCACAAATTCATTTAAGATTTTTCAAAAATATTTTAATTCTCTTTCGAGGCAGAAAAACATATTCAATGAACCAACTATATTAATATGTCAATGCACACTGATTAAAACAATCAAATTCAATAAGAGAATCTTTAAATTAAATTTATGTTAATTATCGTGTCTGTATTAACGTCTAAACAAGCTCAATGTTACACGTATAAAGGCGGTCTCGGGAAACCATGCACCTAGACTGTATATTGCTTTTTAACTTATATTCCATGCCCTTTAATTAATAGACCGTGTATAATTTATGGTTGGCCTTCTTAATTTTGGCCACTTTTTGCTAAAATTTCTGAATAATTGTCTCTTTTACGGACACATGTAACTCGTGTGTCTGACCATGTATGCTTCAAATTGCAGTTTTAGCTCCAATTCTCCTGAAATTTCAGCTACCAACCTAAAATTAGTCAAACCACTCAAATAAAATGTTTAGGACATTAGTTTATAAAAAAAAAAATTAAAATAACTAAATTATATGGAGAAATTTTGACCCTAAATTATATGCATTTTAAGCCCTTATCAATATTCAAAAATTAAGGACATTTGTTTCTAAAAATAACTGTTTAGGACTAGATAAATATAAAAAAAAAAAAGAGTAAAGAATTTAAAAAAATAATCATAAAATAATAAAATCTAAGTACACATATAATTTTTTATCTAGAAACTTAACGAAGCAAATAAGTTTTTTAAAATTTTTTTAACAATTAAATTCTAATAAATTTATTTTAAAATTTGACATAATTTATATTAAATTTTAATAAAATATTACATAAATTTGGAAAAAATTTATGATTTTAAATACTTATTTGAAAATAAAATAAATTTAAGACAAAATAAATTTCTTTTAATAATTAATAAGTTTAGGGAGCAAATTAAATTATATCTTTGACATGTATGTCTTTCTAACAGAGGCAAATGAGAGTGACACTGGATTTTATCAGTTCTGAGGGCAACACTTGACTTTTAGAAAGTCACAAGGTGTAATTAGCCAAAACTCACGCCTATCCTAATTTATGTCTCCGTGTCACGATCCAAATCCGGATCAGACTGGCACTAGAAAATGGGTAGATTTAAAGTCGCCAAAACCCGTAACAAGTCTAAGCTTAAAACTTTTCTCATAAACTTAAATGGTATTAGAGCCGGTACCTAGGTCGGTGTGCCAGCGAAGACATTGGACTTTAAGAGGTGGATTGTAATATCTTACATCAGTAGTGAGGGAGAACGAAGCATGCTTTATAAGCATGTGGATATCCTTACCTTGTCGACGCATTTTAAAATCGTGAGGATTGGTTTGAAGTGTGGCGTTCTCGGTCTAAAACGGACAATATCTACAAACCGATGGTCTAAACAGTTATACCAGGTGTTCGATGAATATTCCCAAACAAAAATAACTTCTTGCAAAAGCAAGGTAAACATTCCATTTCGTTTAAAAAATTAAATATAAAAATAAAATATTTTTCATGTTATTTTAATCAACCTATTTATATGGCAATTAACTTTTTGACATGTCACGACCCATTTGGTTTGATAATATCAGGATTTTCTTATCTATAACATGTCTAAATGGCCCCCCCCCCCCCCCCACGCATTTATTTTACAATTCATGAAAAATGGGATGGATTTGAGAGTGGTCCATCGTAAACCCGGTCTAGACAAGAATTTCTCGATAATATCTAGTTATTAAGCTTCAAGTGGCGCTAGATATGTTCAGATATTGCTTGGAATAAATGATTAGCAAGAGTTCAACTCATTCTTTGGGATAATACTATTAAAATTTTTGCAATCTCAAATTTTATTATTTATTTTGCTGGTAAAAATCGAGATTCTAATTTGAGATTGTTTCTTTATATTTGTCTTATGTTATGTGTAGCATCACTGGCTTGACATGAACATCTAAATCAACAATGAAATGAATTGATATTCAATAGTCCATTCATGCATAACTATCACTTGTATATAGTGCAAGAATTAATGAAGAGCCTTCTCTAAAAATTAATATTAGTCATTTCTAACTATGTTTTTTTTTTTTAAAGGGCATTTCTAACTATGTTTGGTGTAAAAATTTGCAAACTTATATCCTAATTTATGTCTCTCCTGCGATGAATATCCCGAATGAAAAATAGGATCTTGCAAAATCAAAGGTAACAACATTCCAAAACCTCAAGCTTTTCATTTACCTTCTATAGTAACAACTTTTACTAAAATACAGTTACCCAGACTTCAATAATGAAATTCTTATCAACGCGCCTCTAACAATGAAAAAGAGAGGCCATTTGGTGAATATACTTTATAGTTACTCGATGAAGATTTAGCTTCAATTATGTCACGTTCAGTGAAGAATCCTGGTTGTTTAGGTTCAGGTAACGTACCTTCATTACCTAACATAAGAACAACATTTGACATACTCGGCCTATCTTCAGGACTTCTTTGCACACAAAG
>CANYLF010958832.1:0-10542 GCA_948193215.1 Bocquillonia castaneifolia | reverse complement strand
TGACAATTGTAGATGAAATTTAATAAATAAAGTTTACGATTTTTATACCTTGCTTGAATTTGTATAATGAGTTTCAATATTTTTGATAGTTATTTTTTTGTAAAATGTAAATAATTACCATCAAGTTGTATAAAATTATTTTATTAAATAAGAATAAAATAAAATATAAATAAAATCACGTAAAAAAATCAAATAATCGTGGAATGTCTCTGTCACGTTATCTCACTAGATGTAGATATAAATAATTTAATTTTATCAGATTAAATTCCATATATATATATATATATATACACTATATTTTTTTTTTTGATAAATTCCATATTGATATAGTTAATCTTCTTTACCGATGCTTCCCATTTCAATTCTGAATTTGGAACCTCATTGTCACTCTCTCAGAGTCTCATATATAACTCTTTTAACTTATTGAAAAAAGATTTTACATTTTTAAATTTTAGATTTTCTTTCTGTAATACTACAACTACTATTTCTTTCTTGTGCAGAGAGCCCTCTCGTTGCTTTCTACTCTCTATAAATACGTCACTTCTTTTTCTTTAAGCCTTCCCTTCGTTTTCGTTCGCTTATTATTTCACCTTTATTATCTCTCTCCTCGTCTCTACCTTTTCTTTCTTTGTTTGCTTTTGAGAAGTGAGAAATCGTAGAGAGAGAGAGAGAGAGAGAGAGTTGTAGTTAGTAACAGCAGAGAGAGAGAGTGTGTGTGGGTGCTTTTTCCTTTTCTCTTCTTTATATATCTTCTTCTTCTTCTTCTTCTTCTTGTCGCTGCTGCTATTGCTCTCTATTTTTACATAAAGAAGAAAATATTAATAATAAAACCATAGAGAAAACATACATAATAATCTTACTATTATTATTATTATTATTATTACATTATATAGTCAAAGAGAGAGACATAAAAACATATTACAATGTCGGCTTACAGAGATGAAGATCCTCGTATCCATGGCATCCAAACTAAGATTCGTGTTGTCCCCAATTTCCCAAAACCAGGTTTCTTTCCTTTCCCTTTTTTTTTGACTACCCTTTTGCTTATAATGCAGGAAGTTGGCACCTTTTCTTTTCTCAGAGCTCAGTGACAAAGAACCACAATTTTGTGTTTAAAAACATGTAACATAACAATACAAATGCCATGTACTTGTCTGTTACAGAATTCTGCTTATGTTAATTATTCTTTACAAGTATCAAAGTTTGGTTCTTTTTCTTATTTTGGCATGAAACTGTATATTTACTGTTAAGGTTCAAAGTTGTCTTCTTTTTAATGCTTATAGTTTATTTTTGTGCAAAAGAAGGGTTTTTTTTTTCCCTTATGAGTTATGATAATGAGTCATTGTTATGGCAATTGGCAGGTATCATGTTCCAAGATATCACAACTCTGTTACTGGATCCTAAAGCATTCAAGGACACCATTGATATGTTTGTTGAGAGATATAAAGGCAAAAACATTTCAGTTGTTGCAGGTAGACAACACAAGTAGAGCTTCCATTTCTTTTTTATTTTTATTATTATTTTTTTAAAATTTTTGAAGGTTTCATTTATGAGGTGTTAAAGATTTGATCTTTTTTGTAAAGGGCTTTTTTAAACTACTTTTTTATCTCTTTGATTTTGGGTTGAAGAAGGTGGTGGGGTCCATTTACTTACATAGCAAAATGCAGTTCTATTTTGCATTAATTTTTATGGCTACTTCCTTTTTTGAATGCTTTTTGGGGAGAAGGAACAATCTATTCTGCTAATTGGAAGTAACAATATGTGGTCTTCTTTTTTAAAAAATAGATATAATTTAATTTTGATTTTTATTATTTTGTTGGGTAGGGGTTAATAACAAGAGTGATTTCTTGTTTGACTAATGGCCTTTGCTAGTGGGATGTACCATTGATTGTTATCTCTGTTCATTTTTTTTTTCCTTTGAGCGGCTATTATTTGCTCTGTCTCTCACTTGTTGCTGTTGTTGGTGTTGTGGGCATGTGCTGGGATCTGATTTTGGTGGATTGATGGTGGTTGGTGATGGATGCCCACCTTGTTGAAAAGGGGTGGACCCTAATGATGCAAATTACTCCTGGCCCAGTTTATTTTGGCTCTATTGTAGTCAGCAACTTTTCATTTTACTGTTTCATGTGTTTATGCATGCCATGCCTCATGTTTATACAAATTTCTTCATCCATTCCCTTTTTTCTCTTCCAAAGTGAGTGCCATTAAGATTCAGGAGTTTTAAATCATGAATTATTGTGTTCACTGTAGTGCTTTTCTTCTTTTCTAGTTTTTTTATTTGGCCTTTTTTTGCTGATCCTTTTTTTTAGGTTGGTTATGTTCTACTTCATCTAATAACCCTCTTTACATATAATTTTGATGTTAGAATGTCTCGGTTGCCTGTTAAGTATTGGTGATTTGCTTGCATTTCTGTATCCCTTGTTGGCTATTATGCATAATAATGTATTGTCTGGCAACTGGCATTTTAAAACTTACTTGCAAAACTCCAAACGTGGTGCTATTTCTCCAACATACTTGTGTGTGTCAAGGTGAAAAGTTTTCATGATATCATGATTATAGTGTCCTTGGTCCACATTTGAATCATACAGTTGGATTTCAAAGGATTTGGTCAACATTTAGTATATGTGTGTTTTGTCCTAATGTATGGCATTAGAATCTGTCTCTTTATGTGCTCATCTGGATGTCTGTTGTCTTCTTGTGTTCATTAGAAACTTTATTCATATGTGGAATCTTCTCTTAAAATTATACTACTCACATGGAAAAAGAAATTTGTGGCCTTTTCTTCTTATTAGATAAAGAGCTCTGCATGTTCTTATCATTTGTCTGTCTAGTTGATGTTATCCACTGGATTAGATCCAGAGCATGTGCTTAGAGAGGTTTGGCCGGTAAAAGATTGGGTTCAGATAATGCATTATTATATATGTAATGTATGTCACACTCATAGGTACTAATCCAACTTAACATAATCAACCTGTGACATTTGTTGCTGTCTTTTGTAATGTGCAACTCATTATCCTTTGACATGTTCGAAATCTGATGTAAAGTTTATCTGAACTCTTTATCTTTTCTATATTGAAATCGTTGTGGAATATTTATTTGTAGATAATAAAGTTTGATAAAAAACAGTTCTTTGTCTACAGCTCTGTGGTGCTGATTGGTTAAGCTTATCTTGTTCAATTATCTGGGATCCTTTTAGTGCCATGTGATTGTTTTGATAGGTTAAGCCACTGGATGTGCTTTATCTTTGTACTGTGATCGCTTTAAGAGGGTCCTTATCTTGATAACCTGCCCTCCATTATTGAGCTGGAACTTTTGTGAGACTGACTATTTCACCTTTGCATAGTGTGCAGCTCTCATTGGGGCGTAAAAATTTAGCTGCAAAGTTTGGAATTGATGCTGGATGGGACAATGGATTCAATTGCTTGATTTTTTTAAGCCTGGAAATGGGTGTTGTGAACAACTTCATTATTGTTTCTTGTGTTTTTTGCAGCTGCACTTTCATATGTTTCTTCCTTTTGTCCTCTATCTCTTTCCCTTTTCTTAGTGAATATTCAAGTACAATAAATGATGCTGAACTGTCTTGTCGAAGTCAGGGGTTACACTTTTTCTTTAAGTTGTAATGTTTTTGATTGATATGTGCTATAGCTTTTTTAAGTTTCTTTACTTATTCTAAATTATGAAAACCAAGTCACTCGGTTAATTTGAGCATGCTTATTTATTGATGGTTCCATAAATCTCAGGAGGGCATCATTTTTTGTTGACTTGTTTTACATCTTGCTGCATGCTGCTATATTGTCTAATTGATAATTTTTTTGTTAATTTTTAATGATGTTTTCTGAGGTATTGTGGTTCTGAAATTTAAGGATTTTTATTTTCCAGGTATAGAGGCACGTGGATTTATTTTTGGGCCTCCTATTGCATTGGCAATTGGAGCAAAATTTGTTCCATTGCGTAAACCAAGAAAATTGCCTGGTACTAATTTTTATCTCCATGTATCAACTGTCTATGTTGCAATCTCTTTGTATTGTTGCGGTGACTTCTGTGTACTGTTTTCGTTCATCTGTGAAAGCATAATATTAGAATCATATGCTACTGAAGTACATATTGATCTATGTGTTTCCAGTTTGAACTATGCTGATGTGAAACAATAAACTGGATTTAAGTTTTACATCATTTTTTATGCACTGGTACCCTATGCTGTTCTCTCCTAGAGTCCGTGTCATAGTCCATTTGGTAAAAATATAATTCTGTGTATCTGCCAGGCTTTGTCTTATTCTAATTTGGTGTGCGGTGTGACAGTAATATGACACTGCTATATGGCAATTTGCAAAATAAAGTATTCATATTGTGTACCTTTATTAAAACAGCAGAGTACTTATCTTCATCTTTTTTACGTTGTTAACTAGTGCTCATTGTAGTTACATCTTACAAGTGCTTCAGGGAGATACTCCACCAGCTATTAATTCAGTGTACAGTTCAATAATGAAGACAAGTTTAAGTTTCTCAGAAGTCAGAACTGTTATCTCAACTTCAGAGATGCTATTACCAAGATGAAAGCTTTCTATTTCTCGTTTAATATTATCTCTCCATGTTGTAGGTGAAGTTATTTCAGAAGAATATGTTCTGGAATATGGCACAGACTGTCTTGAGATGCACGTTGGTGCTGTGAAATCAGGAGAGCGAGCTCTGGTGGTTGATGATTTAATTGCAACTGGTGGCACTCTCCGTGCTGCAATGAATTTACTGGGTATTTACATCAATAAATCTTTGAAATCAAGATATCATTAGTCATCTTTGTGGTAAATTTGGTGCATAAAAATACATATTTGGTTGTTAAATATGGTGTCCTTTTATGACAGTTCATGTTTATATAAGTATACGTGGTGCTTAAGAAATACTTTTAGGCATCGATTTCTTTATCTGATTTTTAGTACTCATATTTTCTTAGAACACTTGCACGCCATTGGCGTGATCAATTACTTGGCCTGATGAAATTGCATTAGCATTTGAAAATTCACACTATGCATGCTCCATGTCTTTCTGACTTGGCACTTGAGATATTAGTACTAATGATTTTCCAATATGTTGTTTTATCAGAGCGTGCTGGTGCTGAAGTAGTTGAGTGTGCTTGTGTAATTGAATTACCAGATTTAAAGGTGAGTACAACACTGTTTTCCTCCTTGTTGGTTGTTTAATTTATTTTGACATTGTTTTTAATCCTTCCACATTGTTGCATTTTTTTTTTCTTCTAGGTTCCACATTCTGATCAATTCAATGAAAGAATTTATTTCATTTGATAATGAATTCTATATAGAATTTATGTACAAATGAATTCTTATATTCAACATGCTAAATTAAAAATATAGAATTCAAAGGTATTTTTGCCATAATAATTTTTTTTATCTCTACTATTTTAGAGTATATTAGCAAATTCTACCAAATTTGAGTATTAGTTATAACTTATTCCATAGAATTAAAAAAAAAAAATAGAATTTTAAATGAAATTTAATTTAAACCAAACACACTAATTTATGGATTTGCAAATGAATTTTATGGAAGTCATTTATGCCAAACACAATGGTTGAGATTTCATGTTCTTCCTGCAGTACAAATTATGTAGGCCTCGTCATTTTATAAGCTTTCAAAATTGTCCGTTTTCCTATAAAACCTAAAGTAATCATACGGTATTCCCATATAATGTTGTCATGGATTCCATACAGTCGCACTTTTACAGGAAACTCAACTGGGCATTTCAAGGAGAAAATAAATACATTGTTATGTGTTTCTTAATAACTTGTAGATGCTTCAACATGAATTGTCTATAATCTACTTGAGATGGGGATTGTAAGCAATAGCATCACTAAATGTTTGCTATTATGTTTATATTAACTGACATCCTTAACATGAGCAAATAGAAGAAAACATGTGAAATTTGATCAACTGATTAATTATTATGAAACTCGGTTTCAAGTTCATATGATTGATTTGTTCCTCCGAAAAATCTACATTCATGAATCCTCCACACCTTGGGGGAAGTTTATGCCACCATGTGGCACTATTTATCCCACTGGTCGTTTGGGTTCATGCTATTATGAGAAATGAAGGACCCTAGCAACTGCTAACACCAAAGCTTAAATGTGCTTTAGGCTTTTCGACTGCATTTACGCTTGTGACTTTAATACGTATCTAGAAATTCATTGTGATCAAACAACTTTATGGTTAGCCATTACAAATTTTATCTGTTTTAGATCTCTTAACTAAGAACTATTTTCTGTTGGCAGGGCCGTACGAGATTGAACGGGAAGCCCTTGTATGTATTAGTGGAATCCCACTAATGGTGGCGGATTATGGTATTCCTGCAATGGTTCAACATGATTAAATGTACATTAGAGGGATATTACTGGTTACAGTATCACTTGGATGGAGCCTGCTTTCAGTTTTTAGCCCCCACATTTTCAATGGTTAGTGAATTTTGAGAAAGGATGGCGGTTGAGACACTTAATTTACCTATTTAGCTAGAAATATTGATTTTATGCCAAGGGCTGGATGGATTTGGAGAAAAATGAAAATGCTTGTAGGATTCCTTCATTATTTTTTTTGTCTGATTTCCTTATGAGAAGTGAATTTATAATTTCACAGGCTGTGCTGGTCTTTTGCATTTGAGGTTTTCTATACACACGCACATGCTTTACAAGTAACTAGCCCATTCTCCCGCGTTAATGCGCCAGTTGTAATTTATTTATTAAATGCATTTTAAAAATTTTAATTTTAAAATTCAGTCATTTATTTTTTATATTCTATCATTTAATATTATTTTATATAGCCGAAAGTTATTTAATTCCTGGCTTGACTATGTTTTACATATTATATAGAATAACTTAAAAATAATTTAATAATTAAATATTTGAAAATTTTTAATAAAGAAGAGCTACTTGTAATAACATTAAGTTCTTCAACTATAATCTTATTTCCAAGGATTTAATGTATTATAATGCTCATGTTTAATACTGATTTTTTGGTTTAGATTTCACAAACTATATCAAGGTATCAAGTTATCAACCTCTCCTTGAAAAGCTACATTTGCTATGTAGACATTCTAATGTATGCATGATTTATCAATTTTACAAATGTAAAATAATAGTGCATGGACCAATAATCAAAAATGAAAAAAAGAAAACGTGTTTAGATTTTAGAATTTAATTATTAATCTGATAGATAATTTTTTTTAATTATTAGACTTTTAATAGAGATATTATCTTATCCATAGTAGAACTTACTATTTTTCATAATAAAATAAAATCATCTAAGACAGCCATATATTAAAATAAAATTATGTGTCTACATACTTTCCCTCCCCCCATCTCTTTCTATATTGTTATATTTTAGCATTGTCATTTTTAGTGCTCATCTTTAATATATACTAACTTTAATATTTTGGTGTATATTATTTCATGAGTTAGATTTGAGATTTAAAACTTAAATTCTCCCATTTATATAAAAAAAATATACTGATACTACAGTTATAAAAATATTTTTAAGCAATTCACAGGGATTTAATTAGTTAGTTTTGGGATTTTATAATTGGATCTAAGAGTCTCAGATTCAAATAATAATAAAAAATCTTTTTAAGTAAAAATATGTTAAATAAAAAAAAGAAGCAAACACATTAAAATATTTAAATTTTTCAGAAAAAATATCAGCTCACTCACTATAATTATCACAAAATTTGTATGTGATTATAATTTTTCAATATTCTTCGTCTTCGTATATATACTTGAAAGACAAAACAATGATGATAGCTGGTATGGAGCTGAAATTCAATTATTGACGGAAATAAGAAAGTTCGTGGGCTCTTTATTGAGGCTCTTATATAAATAAAATAGTATTGTCATGTGCATTGCAGGGATTAAACTAATAAAGACAAACTAAGGATGTATTCTAATTTAAGGACAAATTAATTAAAGATGTATTTCTTAATTTAAATTTCTTAATGAATAGAGTTAAGGTTTACAAATAATAATTGTTGTTAAAAGATATGGTTATTAACAAATTAGAATAGAAAAACGCACTGAACAAAAAAAAAAGCTAATTTAATAAAATATCATTTCAAAAAAGAAATGAAGATGATACATTTTTATATTACTATTTTAATTTTTCATGTGAACTTTCTTATGGTATTTCTATATAATACCATAAGACACCAAAAAAAATATATAAATTAATTTATGAATATAAATTAACATAATACACCATATTAAGAAAAGTGTAAATCAATCCAACAAAAATATATATTGATAATGTAGGGTGAAGTACAAATCTCTACAATGAATTTAAAAATAACAAAATAGAGAAACAAATTCATAAAATAGGATATGGAACAAACTCTAAACTTTCAACGGGAACATGAAGTACCCAACAAAATGAATGCATATTATGGGTTTGGTGATCGGTGTATAGAATTAGGGGGTGACACAAGATATTTTTAGTTTGGGAATGAATTAGTTTTAGTTCGTAATAAGAATGTAGGTGGTGGTGGTTGTGGACTTTGTTGAGAGGAGTGGAGATATAGAGTTTAAGATGAAGATGAGTGATAGTAGAGATAGAGTTTGACTCTAATAGAATGTTATTTAAATATATTATTATTAATAAATAATGATAAATATTAGTTTGGTGTTAATTAAACTTTAATAAATAATAAATAGTTTAGAAGTTTTTTTTTATAAATTTTGTATTTTATTAAAGCCAAGAGGCAAAAGATATAGGAAATGGGTTGAAATAGTTTAGTTAAAAAATAAATAATGAATTTTTTAGTAATTTTATTTTAAAAAAATAAATGTAAGAGTTTTTGAATGAATGAGAATTTACAATAGAAAGAATTATGAAATATGAATTCTTTCACGTAACATAATAAAGGAAAAAAAAATTGGAGATATAGATGAAAAGATATATGAAATGGATCAAGTACGTAGTTTAATTCAAAAAATTTTAAATAAAAAAAAAGGAAAAATAAGAAATAGAAAAGGTAGGAGGTAAGTGTAAGCAATTAAATCTAAAAGCAAAAGAGATTAAAAAGTAAAAAAAAAAAAAATTGGTTAGTAAACAGATTGTTCATATTCTTTAACTTAATCAGGTGAAACCATGCATATAATTAAACACTTGTTCTGTCAAAAAAAAATTAAACACCTGTTTTTTTCAGTAGAATTAAACACTTGTTTTGATTCTCAAGTATATGTGTGGAGTTACCAAATTGCAACCTTTATTGACACATAAAAACTAAAGTCTCTTGACGAAAAAATATTGGTATAGCAGCTACAGCCAATAAATTTCTGAATACAAATTGAGTCTAAAGATGTCGAGGCATTTATTTATAAAAACTCAAATAATAATATATTCCAAATTGAACTAATAAAAAATCATTTATAATTTCTAAATTTAATGATATAAAAATAAACAAATTCACCTCTATTAGTTGAATGCTCCAATACACGTATATATTATGACGTGACAATTCTCTCAACAACTTTTGTCAATACCCTACCATAAACAAATAACATAGTTAAATGATTCAATTAGGAAACATAAATAAGAAAATGTTACATGCATATTTCTAAAGTGTGAAACATATAAAAGAAGATTATAAAGCATATTTCTAAAAGTAGCAAACATATAAAAGAAGATTATAGATAGAAAGGGAAAGAGACAAAGAGAATATAAGAAAAATTTTAATTTAGCTTAGCATTTGATTCGATTTCTTTCAAAAATGGTGATAAAAACTTAAAAGCTTAATTCAGATTGCAAAGATCAAAAGTGAGATTTATAATAATTAATTAACTTAAATAATACGACATAAAAAATTGTTTCTTTTAATAATATCTTGGGTCGTGAACAATACTCCAAATTGAATTTCCGTTCTTGAATCCATTTTTTCAATTCTGAAAAACCTGATGTCAATGACCCAACCAAGATGAAGTTTGTAGTTGTATCACATGTGGTAATTACTTTATACGACTGGCACCAAGAAGGCACAGGATTGGCAAGTAAAAGATTTCTACTCTCCGTAGGACTCCTTTCCTGTTATGATTCTCATTGCAATTTGAGATGAATGATGTAAAGAAATAGAATTTTTGCTGATTGATATTTTATTATATCTCAAAAATATTCAGTCAGACAGTTATAAGGGTCTGAAAGGACTATTGTCGCATGCAATTAAATTAACAAATCCGATATTAATCGTAGCGACAACATGTACCAAAAACAATAGAAGTTTTCTTAATGATCTTCCACTTAGCCCCTGCAATATATGTGCCAAATAATCTTTATTCATTGTAATTTTGCATGCAAAAGCAATTTAATATTCAAAATTTTTAATAACTTAATTGCATAAGTTAATCAAAAGTATTATTAATAGATATATATCTATATATATATATATATATGGAGAAGTATTATAAGATAATTAGGAGCAAACCTATTCTTAAAAATTGCATTCAAAAAATAAATATCAGAGATTAATTAATTAGTTATATTGAATTTTTTTGTGAA
>CANYLF010958698.1:0-11024 GCA_948193215.1 Bocquillonia castaneifolia | reverse complement strand
AAAGCTCAAAATAATTGGACAAGTGATTATAATTCTACCAGGTTTCCAATATTACAAATCAATAAGCGATTATAATTCTGTCATGTTTAAAATTACTTATAAATTATTATTATGTGGTGAAAATATTCCTGATTTTGATATGATGGAAAGAACTTTGTTCACTTTTCATGCCTCGAATGTGCTCTTGCAGTAGCAGTATTAAGAAAAAGACTTTAAGAAATATTCTGAACTAATTTCTTACCTTCTTGCGACTGAGCAAAATAATGAATTATTAATTAAAAATCATGGAGCTCTACTAAGTGGTTTTTCTCCATTCCCCGAAGCGAATGTGAGTACATATTAAATACATGGCTGTGGTTGAAGATATGGCCATGGAGTGATTGAGGCCGAGGTCGAAATAATTATTATGGCCGTGGTGATTATCAAAATAACTCATTGAATAATAAAAATAAAAATTTTCACCAGAAGTGGAATAATGATGAGAAGTTTGAGAATAAAAAAAATATGAAATATTTATGCCATTGTTGTGGAATGAATGGGCACTGATCACGTACTTGTTGTATGCCAAAGCATTTTGTTGATCTTCATCAAAAGTCATTGAAAAAAAAGATAAAAATGTTGATGAAAATTTTGATGATCAAGATCTGGATTAAAATCATGATGCAACAATAAATTTGGCAAGATAAGTTTGCTTGTGTTCATCATTTTTCATCTTTCTTTGAATTTCTTCGAAGTGTGGGTTCTTAACTCTTTCCATATTCCATTAATCTCTATTCATTGTAAGTTTTATCTCATCCTTTGAAGTTTTTCTTTGTTATATTTATATCTTGAAAGCATAGTTTCAATTTCTTTATTTGATGTGGAATGTGATTTTGTTGGGTAATTTGAGTTGTTATGGGTATGCCATTAAGCCAATTCGTATTCTATATTTTGTTGCCTTAACTTGGTGATATTTGATGCCTTACGCTTCATTGTACATGAATTGGCTGCTAGTGATGCATTTGGTGATTAGGCATTTTTTTTAGAACTACATTATGTTGCCTTCTTCACTTGACTACTAAGCGTTTGTTGAAATGCCCCAACCTCATAATTCTTTTATTTCTTAGGCAATATTTCAACTTTTAAGGATGTTTGGGTTCTTTTTTTTGTTAGCAAAATTTTTCAATTTCTGTTGTCCATTATTTATCTTTATGGCATTATTAAAGTAGCATTTATAGGCATTAATTTTTAATTGCTTAATTTTCTTTATGTTCATGCTTATTTTGCCTCCTTTTGCCATTATTTTGATGGAGCAATCGCTATGTCCCGACATGTTACTTTTAATTATGTGCAGTTTAGCTCTTAAGCCAATTCCAATTAGTTCCACCACAATGAAAATAATACTATGGTTGTGGAATGCCATGTGGTAGAAGAGGTGGAGGAAGAATATGAACTACACATCACCTTTGAATTCTTTCGTCGGGGACCATTGTTTAATATTACCGGAGAATATTACCCTACTCTTGTGAAAGAATTTTATGCCAATATTAAGAACAAGGGTGACAAGGGCTATTCCATGATCTGGAGTAAGGTTCGAGGCAAGCCTATTCTCCTTAGGGCATTGCTCTGGCCCACTTTCTTGGTGTTCCGGATAATGGCATGCGCCTATATACTCATAGGGAACGAGTCTATAATGGCCTAGCCTGAAATCTCAAGTATGCTTTATTGTTAGCTAAGTTGAGACATACCACACATTAAAAAAAAAAGGGATTTGCAACGGATTTAGTCCATTGCTAATATTGAAAATTACACTGCTAATTAAATTAGCAACGGATTTAGCAATAGATTATGATCGTTGCTAAAATCCTCGTCGCTAACTAAAGAAGAGGATGATTCGTTACTAATTAGCAACAGATTTAGTCCGTTACTAATTATATAATGGATTTTGTCCGTTGCTCATTAGTAACGGATACGTCTGTTGCTAATTAGTAACGAATATGTTCGTTGCTAAATTATTTGCGATGGAATGTTGCATTTTAAAGAAGATGAAATAAATCCATCTCTAATTCAGTTGTTAATGCCCTATTTTTTATTGAAAAAATGGAATTAGTAACGAAAATTTCCGTCTCTGATTCCGTTGCTAATCTTAGTAACATAAATTTCCGTTGCTAATAAACACCCAAAATTAGCAAGCAATCATCCCATCACACAGTTCTAATTTATCCAAATTAATTATCCTTCAAATTTAATTGAACAAAAAATAAAAAAAATCAATTATCTTTTTATTTTTTAACAAAGAAAATTATATCAAAGTAAAAGAGAACATAAAGGAGGAGGGCAGGGGGAGGACAAACTACCCATTCCACAAGAAAGGAATGCCTACAAACTGTTTTGGCTACCGAATCCGCAGTAAAATTACATGATCTGTTTGCATAAGCAAAACCAAAAGATTGGCCCGATAACAAGAGATATAATAGAAAGGATAATATTTCTAATCTTCCAATCAATTATCATTCAACTTCAAATTAACAATTTTACAAAGTACATCCTTATATATTTCACACTTCCTAATTGCCGAGTCTCTTTGTTATCGAGCATCTTGAAGCTCAGCCTTAAGAGCTTCACACTTTACACCTGACAAATTGCCACCAACATTTGAAGAACTAGAGCAACCAGCTACGCCTCCAACCTAGCAATGAAAAAAAATACAAGAAATTTTGAGCTCCATGATGAACAAGAAGTCCCTTTAGATAAAAGTATTTTTATTAATGGTAGAAAGGATTCTCACAGATCTAAGACCTGAAGTAACAAAAGTTTTAAGTGTTTGCCTAACATTAAGAGAAACTTACATTGTGAATCCAGTGGTGCTAGTGTTTCATCCTTAAATCTGCAACCCACTAGAAATGATTACAATCCTTACAGTCATAGTACATCAGACCATATTTGTAGTGCCCAAAAAATAAGATAATTCAAAACAAAATGATTAGGAAAATGTAAAAAAAAAGTTCATAGAACTTACTTGCAGTTTTACAGCTATAATGGTGGCTTCTAAATGTTTTTCAGAAATTGGAAATTTGAGACTTGATAGGCTCATGATAAGAGGGGCAAATGTACAAAGGATTTTGAAGAGGAAAAACCATATTACACAACTAGTGGTTTCGTTAAACACATTATAAGAGAATAGAATCACGAGGAATAATTTAATACCTTGGAACACCAATTTCTGTCTTCCTCAAAATTTTCCTAAGCAACCAAAGCCCAATCTATGTCACTAAACTTATGATGTATAGCATTGGACACTCCATCAACTTGAGATTTGTAACAATCCCAAGTTCTGTAAACGCCAGGCTCTCTACCAATAAGGACCAGGTATATGTTATCCATCACACACTCTGCCACTGAAAATTTTATTACATAGAAAGAAGGGTGAGTTGGTAAACCAAATAAAAACAGCTTTAAGAACTCAAAAGATCAAAGAATACAAGATGCTTGAAACAATAGATCTTGCTTAAATCCTCATTCCACCTAAATACTTCTTTATTTCATATAATAGTCATAAAGATCATCAAAATAGCAACGAAAATACATATCAGAATAGCAAGCAAACAACTCTACAAAAACAATAACAAAAGATAACCAAAACAGCAAAACAAAAAAAAGCAATCAAAAAGTACCAAAAACAACAACAAAAGAGAGTAGTCAGTAATAACAGAGGTCAAACATAAAAGGTGGTAGCTTAGTGGCAACAAGACTAAAGAAAGCAGAGAGGAAATAACCATAAAAGCAAAAAGCAGCAGCAACATGGTATTTTTTTTAAGCTTTTCGATCACTATATGCCATTACATTATTTTAAAAATATGTTATATGCGCACGAAATACTTTTTTTAGGACACTAAACTTCATATTATTTTTTATTTGTTTTAATCACAAAATAAAGGCAAAAGGTACAAAAACACCCTTCAACTTTTTAAAAGAGAGCGCTTCAGCCCTTTAATTATTTTGTCTACCAAATTGACCCTTAACATTTTCAAAAGTAGGACAAAAAACACCTTTTGTCAACACTATCAATAACACCATCCAATTGCTCTATGTAATTCTTGAGAAATATGATTGTGGGACCCATGAAATGGTTTATTTGTTACTGAAAGAATAAAATCCCTAATTCTTCCATATCTCCACTGATCCCATGTAACAAGAATCAAATTAGAAAAAAAAAATCAAAGATGGCATCAAGTTGGAGCTCAATCATTTTAAGAAAAGTATTGAGAGAAAAAAATTCAAGTTGAGCAATTTTGGCATTGGATTCAAAGAATGTAGCCATTTGTTGAGGAGAATAATAATAATAATAATAATATCACCACCGATAATAATACTATTAGAATAATAATACCACTAAATTCAGAAGCATTAAAGCCATGAATATTGATTCATGTAGTAATTAGATAGGTGGCATAAGTATTACCTCCTGGAACAAGTGAATTGGAGGTTTCTTGCTTCTTTTTGCATATTAGAAATCAATATTTTGATATAATCAGAGAGGAAAAGGAAGAAGAATCAGAAAATGAAAATATTTGGTTCTGTTGTTGGCACTAGCAGTGGTGCTAATAGTATTATTATTATCGGGAGACGGTCATCGCTACTAATCTATCAGTATTGGTGTTGTCATTGGCCACTGCAATTTCTTCAATCACAACAGGTGCTAATTCATTATTTGTGTGGCTGATTCTTTCTTCCAATGACCACCGGTTTGCGTCTAGCTCCTGGGTTTGTGGTGATCGACACTATGGATGTTGATGCTTCAATCGGTGGTCGAGATAGGTCTTCTTCTACTGAATTGAATGTCTTTCTCTCTCCTTTTCTTTTCTAATTTTAGTTATGTTTTGTAGTGCTATATACAATATGGTAGTTTAATGCCATGTTTGAAGATGCATGCCATTTCTGATTCTTTCAGTAAGTAAATTTTTTTTCTCTGATTTGATTCTTGTTTACATAGATTAGTGGAGATATGGAAAATTAGGGATTAGAGATTATGGACGTTTTCTTTCAGCAACTAATAATCCACTTAATGGGACCCACTATCATATTTATCAACCATTAAACAGAGCAAATTCACGGTGTTATTGACAGTGTTGACAGAAAGGGTATTTTGTCCCACTTTTAAAAATTTTAGGGGTCGATTTGATAGAGAAAATAATTAAAGGGCTGAAGTGTTCTCTGACAAATAGTTGAAGGGTGTTTTTGTACCTTTTGCCCAAAATAAACATAAAATCAATGGAAAATAATTTTTAGTAAAAAGAAATAGAGTCGAAAGCAAGTAGAAGTTGTCAATCTAGTAATCACAACTAGGAAATATTTTCAAAAAGGCTAATCTAACCTGGGAAGATAATGAAAAACTGGTAGAGTAAAGAACAAATATCAGAAATTAAAGCACAATAAATACAGTAAACAAAAAATAAACCAAAAAGGTTAATGCTGAGAGCCAAATAAAAGTAGGAACTTATATTGTCATATTCATTTTTTTTACTACATTAACTCATCAAACTAGAATCAAATAATTAAATATCCAAACAAAGAAAAAAAAAGAAGAAAATTGGCGTGAAAATTGTGGAAATTGGTTGAACCTTAAGAGCCCTCTCCTATTTGGGATTTGTCAATTCAATTTAAAAATAATAAGCAAAAATAAACCAAAACAGAATAAAACAAGTTTAAAATGGATTTTGTGCAGAGTGACTGAAGAAAAGAAACAACGGAACAACAGAGCAAGAGAAAAAAAAAGACAATTATAATTATAATGAGATTAATTAGTAAGATGAATGAGGGAGGCATGTAAAGGTTAGTACCTTATAAAGTAAGTGGGGTGGGGGGGGGGGGGTGTGGGGGGTGGGGGAGGGGGGGGATGATTACGAAAGAGGAAGTAAAGTGAAGTAAGTAATTTAGAAACAAATTAATTAATTAATTAAAAAGAAAAGAAACAGAGCAACAGATAAGGATGTATTTTATGGTATTAATAGTAACAATATGATATTATCATGTGGTAAAGTAAGATGAAAGAAGAAGAGAAAGAAAAATTAATTAGGGTTTAGGGTGATATTGTAATTAAGGAAAATTATCATTATCAACATGAACATGAGCATAAGCATGTAAAATGAAAAGTGTGAAGAGATTAAAATACAACTAACTTGAATATTCACGTGGAGAATGAAATCGGAATCCAAAGAGGATCGGATCGACTTTTCTTGAAAGAAAATGGAATGCATAAGTAGGAGAGACGGATGAAAGGTTAGACCAAATATATATATATATATATATATATATATATATATATATATATAATACTTACCTGCAGGTCAGAGCTGCTGGCAGTGGAGCCCGGAGCTGCTGCGTACAGGTGGAGCTTCTTCTCCCTTCGTCAATGGCAAGTGACAAGAGGTCGTCTTCATCGGTGCGAGGCTGCTGCTGATCTTCTTCACCGACGACAATCAGAGAAGCTGGCAGTGGAGGCTTCAAGTTTATTTGGGTTTTTATTATTTGTTGGCTGCTAGGGTTTGTAGGAGGAGAAGAAAAGTTTGGTTTTATAATAGTCCATTGTTAACTATAATATGTTCATTGCTAACTTCAAATTAAATTTTAGCATTTTCCCCCCTTTTACTTAAAAACGAATAACAAATCCATTACTAATTAGCAACAACCAAATCCATTGCTAAACTTATAAAATCCATTACTAATTTTTTAGCGCCAAAATTAACAATGGAATTAGAGACGGAAATAAGTCTACTGCTAATTTCTTCCAAATTCAGTGCCTAAATATAATCTGTCTCTAATTTCTATAAATTTGTTACTGATTAGCAACGAAAATAAGCTTATTGCTAATTTTGGTAAATTATAGTAGTGACAAATACGAGGATTTTGGCCAAGTAATTAGATGCCTATAACCACTTCTCGGTTTATCTTTTCTCATTCAATTTAATGCCTTGGTCTCCTAATGGTTTAAATGAAGTTTGCCTTGGTGATTTTATATCTTCATGAGACTTTATTGAATTAGAATACTAATTGCACCAATATGCATCTCTCACAAACTATTATCGAGATATTCCAGTAGGTTATTTCTAGTGCTCGTCTGGGTGAGAGCATCTTGTTTCCGGTTATCATCTCTCATTTATTACGACATTTTGAGGTACCTATTCCTGAGGATACTATCACTTTGCAAACGGGTCAAGCTGAGTCTGTTACTTTCACAACTTTAGCACATTTAGGATATTTGTTAGTCGAGGAAAATCGGGTACATTATTTTCATACGGAGGAAACCCCTGCTTCATTGGATCCGTCTCCTTCATTCTCTTTACCTCTGCCTACTATGGAGACTTTTGAGGTTGATTCAGATGGTATTGGTCCTATAGAAAATATCCACTTGCGTAGTCTGTTTCCTAGCTGAGCATCCCTTCTACCTCTGCTCAGCCACCAAGGAAGAAGAAGAAATGGTCTTTTCTCTGTCGCATCCTCTACATTTATCGTAATGTGGAGTGTGATGTTGCCTCCCATGTGCCACTCTAGACGCTCTTCAACAACAAGTGGCTGCTATTCAATCCCGCTTAGACAGTGCTTCTCAACTGCCATCTGCTTGAGTGATTTATCTTGTAAGATAATTTAAGGATCTAATATATAAATTAAGAGCACTAAATAAATTAAGAAGAAGTAAATCACGTACACGGCAGAAGATTTAAAGCCATATTATCAATCCATAATTATAATTTTCTCAGAACACACAATAAAGAAATTAATTAATATCGGTGAATTCTATGAACTAGATCTTCTTTTCCAATCCTTTCTCACGTAGGTGGCTATTAATAAGACAAGCCAGAAATAGGTCAAAGGACGGAGAAGGGACCTACTTTTTATATATTAAATCCAATAGACTACCTCATTACAAGTTATAGTTGGATTAGGCCGACACTAACCGCTTTACACCATATCGGATCACTAAGGTGAATATAAGGCCATTCAATTAATTGATCACTAGTGATTGGGCTTTCACACAGATTCTTTTAAACTATATTTTTCCAGTCTGTTTTATAAAAAAACAATTTACAAATAATGGTAGCCCATAAAATAATTTAATAAAAATATTTTGATTTAAGGAAAATATTTCTAACAAATCTATCTTTATATTTTATTTTTCTTTTCATTTTTATTTTATTTTTAGAAATTTCCTATGTGTATCTTTTAGTGCTTTGTTGAAGGGATTTTTGCTTTTTCTTATTTACTTTCCGGGCTCTTATCCAGTGGTTCAGTGCTTTTTTAGCTCTTTTCAGGGAAGTTTCCTTACCCCTCATTGTTTTTTTTTTGTCATATTGAGGATTATGTTTATTTCAAGTGTGGGAGGAAATTTGACAAATTTAACTATAATATGCTTAATATGGAATCAGAATGTTATGTTATGTCCTATGTTATGTTTCCTAAGCATGTTGATTTAATACTTATCTTTGTTGAATTATGTGATTCCAAATTTTTTAATTTTATGCTTAAATTGTGTAATAACTAAGTTTGGAAGATTATTCATTTAGAGTACATGTTCATGTTTGAGCTTTCAACTTCCCCATTTTAAATGCATTTGTTTTGATTGTGTTGTTTCATATGAATACTGGATTTTCAACATGGTTCCATAACTTGTGAGCTTTTGAGCTATTTTGAGCATTCATTATTTCGTGTTTGTATTTTTCTTATTTAGAATGTCTTGCATGGTGAGAATCCATTAGAACTTGCCTTGGTATACATTTGAAATCCATACGATTATTGGAAGTATGAAAGTAAAGAGGGCATTTAGGACTAACTCTTGGCCTTAAATTCCTCCTTGTTTACCTTCTAGAAGCCAAAGTTAAGTCATGAATATCCTTCTTTATTATTTATGTTTGCCAACATTGATTAAACCGATTGATCTTCTCTTGAAAGATTTTTCTATTCTTTTCAACCCTTTGTGCACTAAGTCTTGTAACTCCATTGTTTTGGGAGAAGTGTTATTAGTTATTGCTTAATTCTTGAGCGTCCCTTGAAAAATAATTGTAAAATAAGTTAGTGAATGAAATCATTTGATGCAGAAGATGTTTTCACTAAAAAAAAGAGAGATTGATTGAAAAAAAATGGAATTCTAAAAAAAAGAGAAATTGATATTATGAATAGAGCAATAAGCATCATTCTTGATAATGAAGTTCTTTGATATGATTTCCATGTAGGATTACTCTTGAAAATTGAAGCAAGTTTGAAATTGACTCTTTCACAGTGTTGATATTTTAGGAGTTATAGTGCATCTATCATTTTTTCTCCCTCTTAAATCATACCGTACCTAAACCCCGTTACAAAAAATGGAAGACCCTTAGATTTGTATTTCTAATACATTCAAGTGGGGGACTTATGATTAAAAGGCAAGCATATTATTGAATTCTCTCATGTTTTGACTTGAGTGCAAACACTTTCCCAAAACACTAAAGAGTATGATGTCACTTTGTAATAATGTTGGAATGAACGTGTTCATTCTGGAATGTGCAAGATAAATAACTTTCACTTTGATTTGGTTTTGGAAAGCTTTTCCATTAGCATTGCCTTTGTATGAATTTATTTTAAAATTTATTAAAAAGAGGTAATTGCTTTTTCAATGTGAGTATGGATTGAAAATTAAATGGAACATGGGATTCAAAGTAATAAGTGCTAATTCAAGTTGAGGACAAGCAACAGAACAAGTATAAGGAAATTTGATAATTACATTTTCATATATGTAATTGGGGTTGTTTTAATTGATTATTTCCTAATTTGAGCGATTGAGCATTTATATTTGTGCTTGTTGTCAATTTATAGATTTGGTTGTAATTGGGATTAAATAGAAGCACAATCGGACCTGTTCCCGGACCTAGAAGCCTTACCATGACCTGTGCCCAGACCTGACCGCGGTTCGGTTTAACCATGATTGGTTCAGGCAATTTTGTAAGAAATTTACCGAAACTGGTGTCTATTGCCCAGACTCCTTCCGTACCTGGCTTGGTCCGGCCAAAAGCAAAAAATTATGAACTAGAGCTGCCCGAAACTCTGACCAAACTTGAACTGGAGCTGCCTGGACCTGAACCGGATCCAGTCCAAAAACGAGAAAAAGCTAAATTTTGAGTTTTTAAGTGGATTTTTAGGTTTTTACGGAAAAAATATAAATAGAAATAGTGGGCATCAATCAATAACTTTTTTTAGCGGCAAAACTCTTAGAAAATAAAATGAAAACTTCAAAACTCTCTTGGAGCAAGGAATCAAAGACCAAAGATTAGTGAAGATTCAAGCGATGACTTTACTTCAACTAGACTAAGTTCTTTTAATTTCTTGTTCTTAGTTTAATTTAGCTACGTTTATGACTTTGTTAATTAGTTTGTTATTTATTTTGTCTATGTGTTGAAACCAAACTCTAACTTAGGGCTGTGCATTCGGTCGGTCCAGTCAGGAAAAATGGATAACCGATCGGTCTGAGAAGCACAAAGTGTTAGACCGAACCAACCAAAGTATAGGGGGAAACCGAAAAAAAAGGAGGGTGATAAAATTTCGATTCGGTCTGTCTTCGGGTTAAAAATTCGGTTTGGGCCGATGGGTTGGGCCTTTATAATTTGAAGCCCAAATTCATATTTTACCAAATTCCATTTTAATTAAGCACCATAATATATGATAAGAGAATTACATTTTCACTAAATTAAGCCAAAAGAACAACAAATATATAATATTTATTGAAGAAAATTACATTCTTACTAAATTAAGCAAATACAACAACAAATATATAATATATATGAACTTAGTTGATATTCTGCCTATTCAAGCATTCCCAAGCAACCACAAATACTGAACTATACAAAAAGCATAGAGATATGGTCATATGCACAAAGCCAAAAACTATTTATAATTGTATCATCAAAATATGCAAGTGTCCTATATATACTTGCTAATCTATCCCAACTATATATACTTGCAAATCTTAACTGATTCAAAATCAAAAAAAGAACTGATATTCTATTCTAACTATTATG
>CANYLF010958337.1:0-10906 GCA_948193215.1 Bocquillonia castaneifolia | reverse complement strand
TTGTGAGAATTGTGAGCTTAATTGTATTCGAACAAGCTTAAAATCAAAGTCAAGTCAACAAAGTCAAAGTCAATGGAAAGGTCAACAAGTCAAGGTCAAGGGTCAATAAAGTCAATATTAGGGCATCAAGGAGTGCTTGGATGAAACCCTAACTCCTTAGGGCAGTAGCCATGCATAAATCAAGCCAAATCCAATTAGGAAGTTAAAATCAAATTTCTGAGGATAGCAGATTGTTTCGGCTATAACTTTTGCTACATAACTCAAATTGATACGATTCAAAATGTGTTGGAAAGAGGACATAAAAATATACAATTCATAGGCTTTACACTTTTTCATTGGAGATCTCTAAAGGGGTCGAAATTAGGTTGCAAAGTTAGGGTTGTAATCTGCCAGCTTTCAGTTTCCAATTAGGTTTAGGATTTCTATTTTTGTTTGTTTCCTTTGTTGTTTTGGAGGCTTGGCCCACTTTCATTATTTTTTTAGGGTTAGAATCAGTTGTTTTTGAGTTCTATATAAAGGGCATGTAGAGGCAACCGCCTAACTGAATGATTAATGAATAAATTTTGTTTGAAAACAAAACCCCATGCGTTGCATATTTTCTTTAAGGCGTTCCTTATTGAATCTTTGAAATAACTATGCTTAGTTTATTTCACATCTATCTTTCATTAAATTATAATTATTGATCTTAGTTTCATATAACTAAGGGTGATAGTTCCGTTTCAATTGCAAACATTCAAGTTAGATTCTTGGGCAACGAATTTGAACTTATTGGTTTGGGTGATTCCTTTGCTTTCGAGTTGATCAAATCAGTTTGCTTTCTATCTTCGATTCCGATTTATGTTTGAATATATCCATCAAAGTTCAAGTTTGTATCAGGGTCTCAAAGGGTGACCACGGGCCATGTGCTCGATGCCACAGGCCTTGGTACACCTCTGTGGCTCTTCTTGTGAAGTCTTCAGTTGGAAGGGAAAAATTATAGAGTACATAACTTGGTCGGTCGGTCTTCGAATTGAGAGAATTTTGGTTCTAAAGTGAATTTCAGGAAGTGTACTTTAACTTTCATGTTTCACAAATTTCCTGAATCCACCATTTGCCTCTCCAAATTGCCCTTGACATTTTACTACTCTGTTGAAAACAGCTTTTGGGAGCTCCTCAAGACTAGTCTTTTAGGTTTAAGCACTAAACCTGCTCCAAAGCCTTTGTAATCTATTCAAAACCTCTCCATACCTTACATCTACATGAGACCACATCAAAACAAGCATAAATGACATATAAAATCAAGAATTAAGCATTCAAGTACAAATATGCTCATTTGGTGCAATTAAGGGATATTTATGAATGATTTGCATGCTTAATGGGGTTAAAAGCTCCTAAATGATGCATGTTAAGGCTCTAATGCCTATGTGTGTTGCACACACATTAGGTAGCCCTCTCAAGCGTAGTGGCAGTATTTCTCCAAATTTAAACAGTCCAAACATAAACTCTCTGATTCAAAGGTGATGAATCCATTTTCTAATATTGCAGTTTTATCTTTGTTGATGAGTTCATTAATGTTTCTTCTATAGGCTATACATTCATCTATATAGTACCCTATAGTTTGGTGGTAATCATAAAAGGCATATGATTTGAACACTCCGCCTTTAGAAATAGATGGTGGTGGGACCTTTGTCACAAGTCCATGTTCCCACAACTCTTGATATACCTCCAAGTCCTGCATTCAACCTTGAATAAGTGGTTGGGTCCCTTGTACTTATCTTAGGGCAATGGAAAGTCTACTCTAGCTGGGCAGAAACTTTGGGTGTATTTTCCCATTCCTACTTCCATCAGGATGTCGTCCTTAATAAATTCTTACAACACTATCTTTAAGGTTTTGTATCGATCTATTTGATGCCCTTTTGTCTTATGATAATCACAATAAGTCCCCGCCTAAAACTTGGGGGAATTCATGTTCAGGCTAAATCTAACTAGCTTAGAGGTGATCAAAACCCATTCTCGCAAGGTCTCACAAGTTGCCGATAGTGGTTGCTCTACATACAATATCTTATAATACCATGTACTTGGATTAATGGTAGTCGTAGGTGCACTAGTGATCACTCCTGGGTGGTGAGATCTAGCGCCAAGCTGGTGAGAGCTACTTGCCATTTTGACTGGAAATCAAAAATGGTTAGGTATAAAGAAATTTGGTATGCAAGTATGCATGAAAAGGAAAATAAGGAAACTGTGCATGAAAAGGAAAATAAGGAAACTGTTAGCTACACAAATATCAGTTACTGCCAAGTGGCAGGCCTTCCAACCTTATTGCTACCACACATATGTTCCGTGGTAAATTCCATATCCTAGGTCATGGTATGGGTACTTTTACATCAACACAAGATATTAGTACCATCGAGCATGCACATATCTCTCAAGCATCCAAACCAAGCAACAGTATTTATGATAATCAAGTCTTTATCCTTTGCTTTAACTTATGTTCCAATGGTTGTAGTCTCGGCATATGCTTTAAGCTTAATGATCATAAACACACATGGTAACATTACAAACAAATAGGATTACTTGGGTACATCCTAGGGGAAATTGCTATGGTCATTATATGCAGGTTTCAATACCACCAGGTTGGTAAAAAGGCTCCCATAGCAAGTAGGCTTTCTTTCAGCTTCTCCTCTAACAAGAGTTTGAGTGATGAGAAGAGTGGAATCTTTGGGCCGCATTATAAGTTACCGATTATACATTCCAAGACAAGAGTGGAATCTCTGAGTGGTAGTTACCGATTATACATTCCAAGACAAGAGTGGAATCTTTGGGCCGCATTATAAGTTGTACCGGGGCTAATGGACATGCAATGCAAAAACGGAGAATAATAAATAGATTAATTAATTATATGGGAAAATCCTCAAAATTTTATTCTTTTAAAATATTTTTTCCCGAGTGGAGTCACTAATGTGGACAGCAGGGTGTGATCACGATGGCATCCAATGGCAATGGCGAGGGACTCATCTTTCTAGGGATTTTTATTTTAGGCTAAAGTGGAGTCGCCACCCGATTGCATTGGGATTGCCAAGTGATAATAAATAGATCGATTCCTTTGGAATGCCATTCATCATCACTCCAGATGATTTCTAGGTTTGGAATAAGACATTACATCCAAGGCAAATTCCCATTTAATTAATTGAGGTTATTATTTCTTATAGAAGGCAAACAATATGGAAAGCAATAAATCACCCGGAAAGTAATAATGGCACTCATATAATATTGGATGAATGATCATCCCGAATATTGTCTGTAGGCAATTCATTTCTTTGCATTAGTCCACTTGATTAACCTTATTTAGATTGAGTGCAATTTGATGTGGTACTGGATTTCTATATTTATTTTTGCAATATTTACCTGTTTGATTATATACCTAACTATTTACATTTTGTACATCCATAGTTAATTTATATATTTTTTACATTATTTATAGGTAAACATTTGCACATTAATTAATTATAATTACCCTGGATAAAAAAATGATGGAAATATTTACATACACCCTAAGAGAAAAGAAAGGAGAAATTATTTTCTACCATTTTTTAATTGATTTAATTATAGAGTTTGATTAATTAAATTAGTTTATTAATCTAAGCAATTATTATAGTGATGGGCATGAAAAATAAACAGACTTAGGGAAGTTTATCTATCAACTGATCAATCCTTTGGAGAAGAACCAATCGGTTGATCATAAAGCTTCTACAGGGTCTAAGTCTTTAGGTCCCCTTCTTCATGATGAGCAACCTCTGGAATGGTGTTAAAGGGTTGATCGGCTGTTTTGTCAATGAGATGTCTGAATCTTCAATATAGGCCCAGGCCTAAATATACAAAATATATCTGGCACCACAATCGACCAACCAATCATAAGGAATAGATTAGCCAATCGTTTGATCAAAGAATAGTAGAAAGACCAATGAAGAGCCAATCGATGCTGTAATTAAGGGACCGAAGCTTTCGAGGCTTGTATCAACCTGTTTATTACATATTTTACCAAACAAAATGTACACAACAACAAACAGATATCTAAAGAAGCTACATGAATCCTAAAACGGCTAAGGAGATGGATTTTAGGTGGTTTTCAAAGCTTATGAATCAAAAATGCATTTTAATTCACAACTTGACTTATAGAGTTCCAAATTTTAGTCTATTTGTTCCAGCAGCATCTCCTTCTTACCAAGATGATATGTACATGAGTAGAAAGTGGAATTGAGTTAGTGTAAAATCATCAAAATAAGTTACAAAAACTTAAAATTATAGAAAACATGAAAATATATAACCAAACTTCGTGAGAATGATGCTTGGGTGATTATGGATAGTTGGTTGCCCTAGTATTATGATTTTGTACCATGTTGATGGTTGTATGAGATGCTCAAAACTTGTAGGAAGTCAAAAATAAGGAAACCAAGCTCTTCCTCCTTCCACCTTCTTCTTTCTTCTCAGTTCTTTTTGTGCTTTTGTGTGAATTATGGTAACAGTTTAACATGCAAATAGACATCTCCATAGATAGCCATTACCATAATTCAGATAGCTATCATCATAATTTAGATAGTCATTTCCATAATCAAGATTGTCATCTCCGTAGATAGCTATCACCGTAATTCAGATAGTCATCTCTGTATTCAGATAGTCATCTCCGTAATCAAGATAGTCATCTTCATAGATAGCTGTCACTGTAATTAAGATAGTCATCTGTATTTTCTAGAATTTGATATAATACCCATCTCCAAAATCTAAAATTAATTCAATAGCCATCTTTGGATTCTAAAATTTAAATACAATAGCCATCTCTGGATTTTGAAATCGGGTTCAATAGCCATTTCTAGATTCTAAAATTTGGATATAATAGCCATCTCTAAATTCTAAAATTGGATTCAATAGCTATCTATGGATTCTGAAATTTGAATTTGAGATTGAAGGTCATCTCTAGATTCCAAAGTTTGGTTCTAATTCGGGTTGCGATTGGTGTTACCGTATTCTTGTTCTAATCATTATAGCCATTTCCATATTCTAGATTTGAATTTAATGGCTGTCACCACATTTTAAAGTTGGATACTGATGTGTGTACAACACACATAGTTTTTAGAGTGTAAATATGCTAAGTTTGGGGGAGTTTTAACCCCTTTACTAAGTATATATCATGCATTTTCCCTTTATTTGCACCATACAACATTTATGTATTCGCTTTGTATCTATTGAGTTTAATTGGTCATTTATGCTTGGTTTAGTGTAAATTTCATGTAGGTGTGGATTTTGGATGATTTGGAGCATTTGGGCTAAACATGGGGAATTGAGCATCAAAGGGTTAGAAAGCAACTTCACTGAACGGTCGATTTCAGAGAGCCGGAATGGGCAAAGTGCAAAGGGTTTTGGAATGAAAAGCTACACACATCTAGCACCATCTATTTCTTGCAAGATGCAATAAGATGCATATCATTTGGAGCTAGAATGAGAGAGCTACAAGTGATAGTCTGGGTAGCACTTCGAAAGCTGCCTCAACCATAGCAGTAGGATGTCAAGGGCATTTTGGAGAAGTAAATAACCGAATCAGAAAAAGTGAAAAACATGAAAGTTGAAGTAAACTTCTTGAACTTTAATTAAAGATTAATAATTTTTTGATTCGGGCTCCGAATGACCACGTTATGCCTCCTATAAGTTGGACCATCCGTCGAAGCAAATGAAGGACAAGGCAGGATCAAGGCACGGCCATGCCTCATACCTCACAAGGTCATGCCTCACAAGGTCATGCCTCACAAGGTTGTGCCTTACCTCTATGACCAATTTCAGCCAAAAAATGAGGGAGCACCCTCAAGTTGATGCCACGGCCCGTGTGCCATGGTCCACACGGCCGTGCCTCACCTAGACAGTAGTTGCTCCTTTATAAACCTCCTAAATCGTCCCTTTTTGAGCCCTAGCCATTTTTAAACTTCTTTGGACACCTAATGAGAGAAATATTTAGGGTTTTTAGACTGAGAAACATCAAATTAGACTAGAGTAACTTAGTTTTAGGATTAGATTAAATTGTAAAAACTCTTTAATTTCATCAATCTATAAAAGTACCTTTGCTATTTTGGAGAAATCATTGGTTCTGTTTACTTTTCTTAACTTTCTATGGGTAATATCTCCTTAATCTTCATCTTTATCTTTGATTTATGTTTGTTTACAATGATTAGTGAGTAGATCTACATGCTCTAGGATTGGGTGAAGCTTGTTCTATGTGATGATGCTTTGAACATGTTTGTATGCAATTGCTTGGATTTTTTCTCTCTTAGGGTTTCATGTATGGTGTTATATTGTGTGTTTATGTTGATGGCCACTTCATAAATGCTTTATTAATACTTGATAGCATTGAGATATGTTATTAGGTGTGGATTTACATGCAAGAATGCTAATGTGATTTTTTTGTGAGAGCTCTCAAGGGCATTAGTAGGGGATTTGGGTAGATAAAGTCGGTATAGGATTTCTTTGTATGAGGGGTTTGTGAGAGCTTGTCCCCATGTTTGGTGATTCATGGTCTTCGACCTAGAGATAGGCTTAGACTATTAAAAACCCCCTCACCCATATTATAAGTTAACCTAGGCAATTGCATGCTTTTGTGTTCAATGCGTTGTTCCTAGAATTGGTGGATCCCCATCCTAGAGTCTAGTTCCCATTGATTGAATTATTATTTGTTATAATTGTGTTTTGTTTACCTTTATTCAATTGCTAGTTTAGTGAAATTAAGTTAGGTTAATTGCATTGCTTTATTTAATTACTTTTGCTCTTATTTATATTTAGCACAAACTCCCTTTCGATTGCTTAGATAAACTATTGCAAGTTGTGAGACTAATATTTGAATTTGCCAACTTCTTTAGAAGACGATACTCGAACTTAACCTTATACTACTTGAAATGAACCGTGCACTTGCGAATCTACCAAGTTTTTTACGTCGTTACCAGGGAGTTGGTGCTTAATTTGATATTGATTGATAATTTGCATGATTAATTCAAGTTCTTTAATTTCTTGTTTGTTGTTTGCTTTAACATTCTAGTGTTAGTTTGCTAACTTTACTACATCTTTTCATTAGGTGCATGAACCTACTTTAAAACTTTGATCTCAAAATTGTAAGAACTTTGTCAAGAATCCGAAAAGCAAGAAGACAATTTGAAGCTTTATTAAGGGAAGAGATGGTGGATGAAGTTTCACCAAATGGACCAAATGAAGGAAGTGGCCAAGGGCAACCTCGACCACTTGGAGAATATGCAATGCCCAATCATCAAGGTATTGGACATCTGATTTTGGGACCCACTATTGTTCCAAACAACTTTGAACTCAAGTCTTCCTTGATCCAAATGATACAACAAAATCAATTTAGTGGAAGCAGAATTGGGGATGAGAATGCCAATGCACATCTTTTGAGGTTTTTGGAAATTTGTGCCACTATTAAGATTAATGGAGTTCCTCCCAAATAGATACAAATGAGAATTTATCCTTTCTCCTTAAGAGACAAAGCCAAGCTATGGCTATCTATAGACACTTAATTTTTGGATGCAGGAATGGGGAAGCGGCTCGGAGTTCCCAATGATGATCACTTATGCTCACAAGGCGTAAGTAGAGTGATTTATGGCTTTCATTTTGATCATGTGATGTTTTAAAAGGGATTTCAAATTTGAAAGTGCATTACTTTAAGACAGAAAATCATTTTAGAATAAAATCGTGCATTGTTTTCATCATATCTTTTCATACAAGCCTCAAAATGGCCTGAAACTTATTACCATAGTAAATTTGAGCCATTTTGCACATTTTTTTTTATCTCTAATACAATTTTTCTAATTCTGACATTTACGATTCCAAAACATGCTTAGAACATCTTCTGTCATATTAATGGCCTTGGGTGTGATGTTGGGTTAGAATTGTGGTTTTAAAGGTTGGAATGGGCTTTATATTTTCTACAAATCATATGGGCTGGCCTCTTAATTAAATAATTAAGCTCTCTTGGGTTTAAGGTTAGTTAAGGCCCAAGTCCATTTCTCTTTTTACAAACTTAGAGGAGATCATTCTTAATTTGAAATTTAAAAAGTGATTTGCATGATCGTGCTTTCAAAATTCAAATCAAATAATAAAAGATTTGATTGCATCAATCATCAATTCAATATTCAAATCCCCCTCTACTTAGAAAATAAGCAATGTTATAGAGCCTCTACCTATAAAAGGCACGCTCAAACACATTTATAGGGGTTGAACATTAGGTTGGCAATTTTGGAGAGAGTTTATTTGTTTTACACAATTGAGAGAAAAAAGTTTCTATAAGTGTTTCTTAGTTTAGAGAGAGAAAATAAAAATAAAAAGAATAGTACGTGATTCAAAAATAAGAGAAAAGCCAATCAACTCAAACAACTGAGGCAAATCAAGCCTTCCTTAGAAGATTCATTCCTTTTGAACCGCTGTCTGTTGAATCTAGAATTCTGTAAACCTTCACTATAAGTGTTCTAGATCCTTTTTATTGTTAATTTTTTATTGTTTTCATGAAATTATTATGATTTTCATTCATTGAATGCATCATAACGTTCATCTGCTCAATTTTGCCATGAAAGTTGTATGTATTGTGTTTTTTGAATTTCTTATTAGATTTCTGTTTTGTAGATTCTAAACATGTTTTTATGTTAGATCTATTCAATTAAAGTATTTTATGGCATGATTGTGTGGTTATTAATGATTGTTTATGATTATTTTTCAATTTTGGTTGTTTATACTGTACTTTACGTGAGTTTTTTGATTTTTTCCATTTTTGATGATTTTGATTCTAAAAATTGTTTTAAATCATGTTTTATGTTGTTTTTAGATGATTCTAACATGTTTTAATTAAAATCAAAATCATTTGAGTTGATTTCTGTCATTTTCTAAAAGTTATAGTGAGTTTCACGTTCATTTCAATTTCAATTGAAAACCACTATAAGTTGTTTAAATACTATAATTTGATGTTTTGATGACTAAATGAAAGTTTTATGGCATTTAAATGGTTTCTAAAATGATTATGTGCATTATAATTGATTTTGGTAGATTTCCATAAAAGTTATTATGGTGGTTGTTTACTGCACTTGATATGTGTTTACTGTAAGTTCTTAGCATGATGTATATCATTGATTTATATTTTTTAATTTTCATTTCTATTATTTTGATGTTGTTTTAAGTTGTTTTGGATTGTTTGCATGCAATTTGAATGATTTATGAGCATAATTTATGTTTTTTGTAAGCTGTGCAGTACATGTTCACTGTAAATGCCAATTGAGTTTTGTTTGATGTTTAGATACATATTAGGTTGGGTTGTGCCATATAGAAACTTGTTTTAGGTTGTTTGCATCATGCATTGATGTTTTGGTTGAGTTTTCCATCAATTTTTGAGGTTTGGTAAGCTAGAAAGTTGCATTTTTCTGCATTTTTTACCATTCCCTATGCATATGTGTGGCAACACCACTATTTGGGGTGATTTGAGCCAGAACACCACTCTTAAGAGTGGCGTTATGCTCAATGCCACTCCCAAGAGTGGCGTTGCATTTTGATTATGGCAAAAAGTGGCATTACTTCTTAGCAAGGTTCCCCTAGTGCTCTGCAACTTCTGTGTACAAAAATTTCACATGGAATGTAGCTAAAAGGTAAGTAATATGCATGAAATGAACCGAATAAAGCTATTTGGTAATCATTAGGTTAAAATGGTAGCAACCTAGGGTGTTTGATATGTTTGTGGTATATGCTTCAACCCTTTGCATGTAATTTGGACTAATTTGCGCTCGATAATGTAAAATCGATCATTTTTTGTATAAAAACTCACCATTTGCATGCTTTATATGTTGTAAAATGTAAGAATGTATCTATGTGATTTACTTGTTTAAGTAGGGGAAATGAAGGTCGGTATAATCCTATGAGTTGCTTGTAATAATCATGCCTTAAGAATGCATAAGTCCGATCTTGGAATCTCTTATGCATTCTTAAGGGAATCAAGACACTCACCAATTCCTTTTCCCAATGCTTGTTTGAGTGGTGACTCACACTATTAGCTCCAGTATGCTAAACGCGTAGTGCCCCAGTCGTCGCATGACTTGGATCACTGAGGTAACCCCTCTTTATCCACAGTTTGGCGACTCTACTAGGGATGATAGACTTATGATTCATGTGATTAAAGCAACTCATTATCATTATATCCAACTCTAGTTTCCTTGCATTGCATTCTTTCATTAAAATAGCCTACCTCGCGGGTACCAATGGTCAAGCTGCCTATGATTTATGAATTCACACTTCATAGGAGGCCAAATTAGTGACTAGCACTCATAGATGGAATTGTCCTACTATTGCTTACCATTCTAGTTATGGTTAATGGGTGATAGTTATTGGGAATTTCTAAGCTGAATGTCCTACCATCGCTTGAACCTTTTTGAAAGAGGGAGATGGTTAATGGGAGTTTACCTTCTATGGGAACCTTCATTAGCTGAACAGACTGAATTCATGTAATGACTCTAGCAGCTTCCATCAGGACTTACCAAATGATTGATGTGTTATGTGATGCCATGAAGCCATTATTTTGACCTCGTCTAGTGTTATTACCCTTGAATTGAACTTCTAATTGCTACCTATGGGGGTGTCAAGTGTTAGTCTAATTGTACCTGACTAATGCGGCCCTACAACATAGGATCAGTTAGGGTTTGAGAAGAATGACTTTGACTGCTACCTGTGTAACGGCCATAATTAATTATGGATTAATTATGCCTTTAAGTATATTAAACCATTTCACTAAGTATGTCTTTGGTATCATATTTATGTGTAATACATGGCATAAGATGTGGTAAGATATATGGTGTGAAATAAGGTTTGTGGGAGTTGGATTAGTTGATGGACTAGATTGTAAGAA
>CANYLF010958101.1:0-13147 GCA_948193215.1 Bocquillonia castaneifolia | reverse complement strand
GTCTAATTATTAATAAATAATGAATAAAATAAGTTTTGATGAATTACTTATAGGAAGATAGGTTAAAAAGTAAATTATAAGTGAAAAATTATAAGAAAATAGAATTAGGGGATTAAATTTGTTTTTAGGAATTAGGGATTAGATTTTTTAAGATATAAATCATATTAAAATGAAATAAAATATTAGTGAAATGAGAAAAAAAATAAATTTATGTGAAGGGTCCAAGTAAAAAAAGTGTAAGAAAAATAATCTATGCATATTTTAGTTTTAAAAAATTAGGGGGGTCAAAATCTAAAATCATAAAGGATTATGGTGTAAATTTTTTTCACATGTGTACTAAAATGAGTAAAAAAAATTTGGGGGGCCCTCATGTGGCTCCATCCCTGATAATATTAGATATTATTATTTACATATACTTAAATTCAAATTAATATCCTATAATATCTAATTAATATCTTGATAGATATTAACATTTTAGTCAATAGAATAAAAGTTCCGTTGAAGTAAGTTAGCAGTTTCCCTAGAAAATTACGCTCTCTATATTCTCCTATGGTTGTTCTTCGTGTTCTTGCCTCAGGAAGAATAAAAACTCTCCAGAAAAATAAAAAACTCTATGGAGTATTGATTTTTGTCATTTAAATGTATTAAAATTATAGATCCATAACCAATAAGTTGGTTAATCACACATTTTGGGCTTTTAGATCGTGCAAAAACAAGTTCAACTTTAAAGATTAACACATTCTGTGGATTGTTTGGCATGCAAAAGATTCGGTGTTGATTGCAGGTCAAAGATCATTTTTCGTTGTGTAGGTTGATTCAAATTCCGTGATATAAAAAGTATATTTTCTGAATCTGTTTTACCTCTTTTTGTGGGTTTTAATCCGATTTATTTGGGTATGTAGAAAAACCCTTCAATTTGTAATTTGATTTCAATTATACCATACGTCTTAAAATTGATTCAAATAAACACTTTAAATATTTTTTTTATTGCTTAGTAGTTGAGGTTAGAGTTAAAAGTAAAAAAAATAATTTCTAATATTTATCTTTACAAAAATTAATAAATTATCTTTTTTCTTCCCAAAACAAAAGATACCATATAAAGGGAGAAAAAAAAGATTATTTCATATATAGTCTAACAGATTAGATTAGTATTGCCCGAATTTTAATCAATTTTTCAACTATAGCCAAAATCTTAAATCATGTCAATTAGTACCTCATACTTAGACAGACGTGTGTTTCATCTAACATCACATGCTTAAGTGTCACTCTCTCCTATTTGGAAGGACACAAATCAAATATATTCTAAACTTTCATATTATTTTTAAATATATCACAAACTTCTCGTTTAGTTTTAAATTTAGTCAATTGTATCTGATGTATCTTGCAAACTAAGAGAGAATAAAAAGTAAGGATGAAATATTAAATGAAACATAAATCTGACTATATTTGACATCAAACACAAAATATGAGATACTAATTGACACGACTCAAAATTTTAACTATATTTGAAAAATTGATCAAGATTCTGACAATATTAAGCTATATATATATATATATATATATATATGAACAAAAACTTGTAAAAATTGTATGTCAAAGCATAATCTAAGAAAAATCTAAGAAAATATTTATAATTAATTTGAAAGTTTTAGATTTTAACTTTCATCCTTAACTCATAAAAGATAATTAAAGTAAAAATGTAGACTATAGTTGCCTTCAAATGCATAATTTGGTAATAGAGATATTTGCAATAAATCTTAAAATCGCATATTCTAATTTCCTTTCCTTTTTTTTTTTTTTGAGTCTGGATTAGGAGGGACAGAGATATTTGCTATATTAAAGTAAAGATATAATTATTATTGAGGCTGGATTAGGAGGGACAGAGATATTGTGAATGGGTTTCACTGTCATTGATCAGACGTGGATGAGGTGAAAGCTGGAGAGGATGGGAATGGAGAATAATATATACTACTAATACTACTAGTTGTTATTATCTTGTAGTGTCTCCTATATGAGGTACCAAAATGCTATATATATTGTTTATAGTAATTGAGCCATCTTTTTTTTTTTCTTGGAAAAAATCATGCCACAGTTAGTTACCGATACTCCTTAGCTAACTCACCAATTTCAATATTATCGGCAACGGCAAATAATATTGAGAGCAACTACTTGATAGACACCCACAAGTTGACAAATGACCCCCACCCAAATCTAATTGTGATATTAGATAAAGATAAACCAACAGGAGTAGCAAAAGAATTTCATGCACTACTAAATTTAATTACTTGTTCTACCACTTTCAATTTATTTATTTTCGTATGTCAGATGGAAATATTTGCTATATAATCCCGTCCCAAAAATTACGGTCTATTTTCAAAATAGAGTAAAATACAGTTTATTTATTCTTATATATATTTTATTCCATAATTGAATATTACTATATAAAGGTTTTATTGTACTAACATGTAAACTTGGTTTTAAGATAAATAATATGAAATTTTAAAAATATCGTTATACAATTGATGGATCAACGTAGATTGAATTATTTTCAACTACAATTAATCACAACTAAGTTAATGTTTTCTTTTGAGAAAAAATTGTAATCGATTCATCAAAAAAATAAAGAGTACAACTTGATAAAAAAAACATACATAATAAAAGAACAATCAAGAAGTATATAGATATAGATCCTATGTGATCAATGGAAAAAACTATTTTTAATCTCTTCCAAATGAGCAAAATGATTGTGTTTTACCACGAATCAACTCTAATCTGGTCTTTAAATAAGACCGCTTGAAAAATAATAAATAGAAAACTTTACACCATAATCATTACCACTCTTCCCAGAAAGAAGAACTATAAAATTCTTATTCCAATAATGGAATTGATAACACCCCATAAAAGAGGACAAAAAAACATACAAAAACTAAAAACCTCATAAAAAAGAAACTAAAATTAACAGATCTATCGTGTTTATTTAAACATAAAATAAATTAAAAATAAAAACACAATGGCCCATCGTCGACGTTTATGTAATCAGCGGTGGTCAAATAAGAATATTTCATGAGAAACCATGAAGAAGAGAAGATTTGAGAGGTTATTGTTTTTTTAAAAAAAAATCATGACGTAATGTGACAAGTTAATTAAGTAGGAGTATTATATATAATTTACAAGATAATTAATCTTTCAAAATAGAAAGTGGACAATAATTCTAGAACATTCAAAATAACAAAAATGGATTGTAATTTTAGAACGTGAGAGTATTTATTATATATTGGACATAGGGGTATTAAACAAATCAATAATCAATTGCATGCGCCAATGTAATACTGAAGACTACATAATATATAATGCATTTGGATGATTTCCCCATACTCTAAGGTTACTGTTGGTAAGGCAGTATGATAATATTTATCATCTGAAAGTTGAGACCCTTTTTTCGCTCTTTGCCTGATCCCTTTTATCCCTTGAAAGTACATGGTTTTAATCTTATTATTATATCACCCCACTTCTCATTGTAAAAATAAATTAATTAAAAAGATCACCAATAATTTCTTCATGACGGGTTTCTGAACCTTGGATGACCTAGTCAGGAAAACCCCTTTTTATGTTTATAAAACTCCAATTAATCCGAATTTAAATCAGAGATAATATCATAACAACAATACAATTTTTTCTATCAATTTAGTGCAACTACTCCTTTAATTCCGAATTAATCATTCTTTTAAACAAAGACTTCAAAAAAATGATTAGAAAATATTAGTTTTATAAAATGTTACTATTATGACTAATTTATCGTTTTTATAACTATTAATGTGAGATAATTTGAAAAAAAAAAATACACATAAAAAAAGTGCAAATAAACTTCCAGTATGATTAAATGTATATAATTAAGAATAAAACTGAAAAAATAAGAATATTGAATTTCTTAATTTTCTAAAAAGACATAATTTGAAAAAAAAAATCCAATAGCCATGTCAATTCGGAAGGGAAGGTATATTTTGTACCGAATTCATTCGATTTTATTAGATATATGGAAAAGCAGGGGGACGTCATACCCTTAGACTCGAAATAGTTGTTCTCCCTAATGGTAATGCTATCTAGAACCGGAATACAATCCATCTGAGGTTTTTGAGTCATTAATTATGATTGTAATTTGCTGCTAACCCTTTCCCTAAGCAGTAAGAGAGAGTATTGAAGAAGCACACTTTATAGGCTGTCAAAACTTATTAAACAAATAATCATTCTGAAACAGCTATAAGTATTGTAATTATGCAGATAAAAATTGAACAGGCTTACACATCTATTGCGCTGATAATCCAATATATACTTACAATTAATGAATTAATTAAATTATAAGAAATTATTTAATCTTGTCACACAAAACATGGAACAAAAAGGAAAAAAAAACAGATTATCCTAGCATTTATTTTAGTTTCACATATTGCATCAAAATTCTTTTTTGAAATAATTTTAGAAATAAATCCATATCAATGGAGAAGAAAATTTTGCGGCCAGCAGATATGATCAGTCATGGAAATTAACCTCATATTTTTTGATAATGACACTATATAATTAGCAAATAATTCAGTCAAAAAGTCTTTACACATCTCTATATTCATGACAATTATATAGTTGAAATTAACAAGCTGATTGGTTTTGGAACAACTTGGCTTGGACATCCTTAATTTCTTGATCTTTATCCTTAAATACATATAATTGGTAAAAACCTTAAATTATAGTGAGGATTAAAGAAAGTTGTATAAATAAGACTGTCTTAAACACATATAAGGATAACACTTTTGACCCTTTCATACAGGAACCTTGCTCCTTTGACCATGGAGGTAGCTAGAATGAGCCTGGCTAGCTACTTATGTATATATATAATATATATGGAGAGATTAATTAATTAATTAATGCATGATCATTACTTACCTGAAATGAAGCTCTTCACCGACTGAAATTGTTGATAAACCATAGAGTAATTAAAGAAGGCTGAAATGAATAAGCTATAAAAGGTGCAGTGTTCATGATGGGGAAGACAGGCACATGAAAAACTAACTCACTAGAGCTTGATTTAACAAGCCTTTTACGCATAGAGATTTATAATCGACTGAGTCACAGGTCCGAGTTCCCGAGACCCTTTTACGTAGAGAGATATATAATCGGCTGAGTCAAAGATTCCAATCCCCTCCCCAACTCGGGGGAAAAAAAAAACCTTTTGAGTAGGTGATTAAGATTCAAAACTCCAGCTAGCAAGAAAATGTGTGTCAGTGTGTATATATATATGATATCCTACTATGTATGAGTTAGTAATGCACGTGCCCTGCTTCTCCATCATGCTTGTACACCCATAGGCCATATTCATGCTGCAAAATACAGCTTCCTCAGTGGTTAATTATAATGGGTACCTGAAAGAGAGGTAAAAAATGGTGAAATGGGAAAGCAATATATGCTCATTTATAATACAAAAGAGGGAAAATGAAGTGGGGGGTTTTAAAGGGAGAAGAGATATGGAGGCAAGAAATGAAAGGCTTAGTTGGGTGTGGGTCCATAATAGGCTGTAATTGCAATTGTAAATCCCCACACTCCATTTTCACCAAACAGCTCCTCACAACTGAATACCAATGCAATAGGACCACTACATAACCTACACACATTTTTTTTTTTCCCTCATCATATATGTTGGAAATGACTTGCCTGTATCATCTAATCAATGCTGTTACATTTATATAATATGAGTATTACTTATCAAAAAATAATAATAATAATATGAGTGTCTTGTATTTTACTGCTCTGCTCCAGTTTAAAGACTAACTTATATGACCTACTATGGTTTTAAAAACGGAACTAGTTGAATTAAGAATCGGTGATTGATCTAATCTAAAACAAGTTATAGGAGTTAAACTGGAATTTGATTGGTTTTTCACAAGTTTAATTAAAATTTAAACCGATAAAATGGTTATTAATAAAAAAATAAAAATTAAACCTTTTTATTTATACTTATTAAACCAATCTGATCAGTAGAATTGTGAATTCATAATATTTTCAGTTCAATAATTGGTTCACTTTTTTTTTTTTTCTAAAAAGGATTGCTTCAGTTGTTAATAAAATGAATAAAATTGAAAAACTAAATACTGAACTTTGAAGTGAAAAATATTCCATGAAATTTAACTAGAGATATAGAAAAATTGAAAAATTTTAGATATCAAAATAACAAAAAAAAAAAAAAATACTATTAGAGATCTAAATTGAAAATATTAAACATAAGCTAGATATTTTAAAGGCTAAAAAACTAGGACTAAATTTTAGGATGCTAAAATGAAAATATAAAAAATACAACCATCAAACATCAACCGACACGTCTAACTTTTTTTTAAGAAAAAAATTGAGTTCAATTTCATAACGGTTTTAATTTTTTTTTATAATTTAGTAATAGTAGGTCTTGAACTCGAACCCTTTCACCTCATACCTACATGAATAGTACCAGTCTACCCAAAATGAATTGATAAAGTTTTAAATATTAATAGAGAAAAATTTACTATTCTTATTTTATTCGACTCGAATTTGAATTAATTAGTCCAATATCATTAAACTTTAAATATGGGGTTATGCATACCAGAATAAGAGATAGACCTTTTTTATTAGGAAGTTAGTGGAGCCCTGGCCGGCCACTAGTGTCCTCCCTCGGCCAAATATTGACCGATGAATATGAATTCCAATTATTTTACCCTTATTTATATGCATGTAACTCATTTACTGGGGGGAATTAATACATTTATGGGGTCATGTCTTTTGAGAATTTATGTGAGTATTCAGAAAGTCATTTAAAATGTGTGACCTACCAATTTATTATTCTAAGCAAAAAAATTGGAATAATGTTTTTGTTGGTAGTATCTGAATAATGGTTGCAAGCGTGTGTATATATATAATGCTTCGAACTAAAGGCTTCGTTTTTAAAATGGCAAATGATCCCATTTTAAGTGTTTTTATTTTTGTTTTATTGGTGAATTACTTTATTTTATTTGACCACCAAAGCGACCACATCAATCAAACAAATTAAATCTTTCATGAAATAAATAAACATCATTCCGTCTCCAGAAAGATAATTCACTTTTTTTATCTACACAATTTATTTATTTTTAAAAATTGATTTTTAAACAATAAAATTACACACATTCCTGAAATATAGTTGTAATACTGACACTTTCCAACTCATTAAAGTTGTTAAACGTTTATAATAATTACCTTAAATAATTAGGAGCTTTCGCGAATAATTAATAAGATAATAGTAGTAACAATATAAGAAAAAATAAACATGGACAAACAGTGAACTACTATCTCTATAGAGAAAAAACAATGAATTAGAAAAATTCTTTTATTAATTCATTATATATATATATATATATCACTCTATAACACTCCATATCATTCTATTAAACTAGGTCATACACAATTATTAAATTATTTTTTATCAGAGAGATTTTTAATTCCAATGTATGATATATGTAGAATATTGATATAGTGATGTAATTATTATAAATTGATACGGAATGATGTAATCTGTTTAGTTTAGAAATATATAATAAACTGATTATACATAAAAAAAAATCTTTTTACAATGTAGAAGAAAAGTAATTTTTACCAGATCCATTATCTTTTTCTATTTTTACTCATTGTCATAATTATTTTGGTTCCACAAAATAGTAAAGAGTTCATTTTTGGGTGTCACACCAGGTCACCAGCATTCATATTCTTATGTGTAATCAGTGTTCAAAGGGAAAAGAAATTGTTTTAATCATTAAAAGAAAGAAATTAAGACAATTCATGAATTTGGATATTATTATTAATCAGCAGTTGGTACTACAGTGGAAAAATGATGATCTAATTTGTTCTTGAGCTATAGTTTTTCTTAAGAGAAGCAAAATATACCCAAAACCACTTTCCTTTGGCATCTCCATTATGAGGACAATCTAATTAACTAGAATCCAATCTCCCAGCACATAACCTAATAATAAACTTTTAATTAACTATATTGTAGTCTCTCAAAATATAATTAATAATTAAAATATTTATAATTAAATTTAAAGTCTTAGATTTGAATCCCCCTCTTCTGATTAAAAAAATTAACTATTGTGCAAAAATGAAAAAAGAAAAAAAAAAAATACTACTACCGCCCAAATTGATCTTAAATCAAAGGAGATGAGTCACTGTCATAATTGTTAATACATTAATCAAAGAGTGGTAGCTTATTGTATCTATATTATGGTTTGCTGAATGTCCGTAACTACCACATTAATTTATATAGGACCTGACGACCCCTTGCATAGTGACTAGTATATCTTATAAGCATTAACTATAAAGGTGTAAGTCGGTTGGATTGAGAGAGTTTAAATTTAGGTCATAATTACAAAATTCAATTAAACTTTCTCAATCAATCAAGGCCGGTTCACACAAGAATTTCATTCTTTTTTACATGCCCATTATATCCTATCCCACCGATTTTTGTTTATTAATCTAGATACTCGTCTATAATAGTTTTGCATTACACAAAAAATGGTCCTTGTGTATATTATAGTAATGATTATATATATAAAACATCTTTAATTAAGTTCAGGTGATAAACATTAAGTTAGTATAACATATTAAAATTATTCTATTTAATTCTATGGTTACTTTGTTTTATGTCACTTTTTTTTATTTAGTGAAAGTTATTTCTCCGTACTTAAAATTTCACAATTTTATTTAATTCATCTAACTGTGCGTAAAAATCGAACTGAATCAAATCGATTTTTTAAAAATAGTTTGATCTATTTAGTTAAACAGTTTGATTTATTTGAATATTTAAAATTTTGATTTTTTTAGTTTTTGATTTGGTTTCATTCAAACTAAATTGACCAAAAATCCAAACAATTCGATTTGATTTTGATTCCTATGCTATTTCAGTTTAATTAGTTTGGTTTGGCAAACCTAATCACTGAAAAACTTATTTGTTCTGCTACTTCAAAAAACTGAACTGACCAAATGGTCTATCGTGAATCCATCCTTAAACTTTGTTTTTGACCTATTAAATCCTTTAACTTAATTACAAATTTCATAGTATATTTAAACACTTTTTCATCATTGTCAACTTCGCATATAAGTCTAATAAAAAAAAAAAAATTCATATGTAAGAGCATACCCGATGGATTATGTAAAATACAGAATATTTTTCTAAAATAAAGAACATTTTTATTTAATAGAGAGTGAAAATTATATGTAGAATTTTCTTTATTTTACCCATCCCAATAAATATTAAATGATAAAAATTTATTTATCTCCTCTAATTTTATTCCACTTGTAAACAAATTAAAAATTTCTTAGAACTTAAACCCATCAACAGAAGAGAGTAAGCTTAACTCAACACTTTTAAAGGGTTAAAGTCACTCTCTTCTTTATATTTTTAAAATAGAAGATAAAAAAAAAGAGAATGCATTAGGATGTTTTAAAAATATGCTAAAAATGGAATTACAAGTATCACATGTAATAAAAAGTATTTATATCATGAAAAATTTAAGCACCTAATAAGTTAAAAGTAAAAGTGAGGGGCAAGTCATGTAAAATCATGAAAATTAATTAAAGGATATAAAATATAAATTTGGCCATTTTATTTTTTAGTTATTTTTTTAGAAAAATTGTAATTCACTGTATCGAATAAACAAACATACAATTCAATGAAAAACATAAAAGCATGTCTTAAATTAATCCAGTGGTAATTATTTATAAAAATTTACTAGTACTTTGCAAAACCAATTAAAACAACCATAATGTGATTCACTATCTCTTTCCTACATATTTCACAGTATGTTTTCATATCATAGAATGCAAGACTAAATCTCTTCGGAACACAATATTAAAGTTAATTAATTAATGCTCTCCAATTAATTAACTACAAAAGCCCTAATTTAGAGAGTTGAACCCCACCTCTCGTAATTTGATGCGCATATTAAACCAAACAATCAATCAGAATCATCACTGTACGTACTATCATCGTCCCCCAACATATATATATATATAATTCGGAATATCAAGCTTTTGGAATTGGAAGTTTTCATGCATAAGTTTCATTTTCTTTGTTTATAAATTTATAACTTTGTACAAATATATAAATATATCTATATGTGTTGGATTCTTAATTATCATATGTATATATATAGTTGGAATTTTGATTTTATACCATTTTAAGGATGTTAACGAATGGGTAAGTAATTTATAAGTTAAAACACAATGTTTTATATTTAGAAAATGAAATTCACATCATGACATACACCACTATCAATGATTTAGCAAAATTGAAAGATAAATTACCAAATCTTAAAATGGAAGACATACATACATACATACATATATATGCAAGTTATATATGAAGACTAGTTTCTATCAATTATTTTTTTTGGCACTGTATATATATTTTTTAACAGGCAGCTTCGGGACAGAACATGCACGAGATTCAATCTTTGATATGTCCTAATCTAAGATCGATGGTGTTGTCTGAAGTTCTTCAACACAATTGATTCTGGAAAGAAAAAAACTTTTCTAGGACCTATGCAAAAGAAGAAAGTCCTGCTACAAATTTTGTCATGAATTAGAATTTATTAATTGTACAAGGTTTAATACAATTTATGTTAAGTTTCAAATGTACATGGGAAATTAAATTCTCAAACATATATATAGAAAACTTGAAACCTTATTTAAGATTATAGGCGAAGCCAGATGAGAGCTAGGATCGGCCCTGCTCTCTCTCTCTATTTTTTCATTTTAGTATTGACATAAAATTTAGTACCTTTTTTTTTTTTGATAATATCTGACTTAAAAAAATATTTTTCAATTTCTGGCCCTCTAAACTTTCACTCATAATTACATCTCTAATTACTTATTACCCTTTTTTTCAGATGCAATTATTTTTAATCCCTCAAGTTTTATTTTTTAAAAATTATTTACTCGAAATCATATTTTTTAATCTTTTTTTTTTTATAATTTGACAAGGGTGGGTCTCGAACTTGAGACCTTTCACCACCTACCCACATGGGTAATACCAGTCCACCCAAGGTGAATTATTTATATTTTTTAATCTATTCAAATGTGTATTCTCTGTTCTAAATTAACTATTCCTTGAGATAATATTTTTTTATTTCAAATTATTTACTCATTTAGGAAATTAAGGAATTATTTTTTTTTAATTCACAATTGTCTTATACATTTATTATTATTGAAATTATTTTTTTTTTCCTTTCAAATCCCTCGGGTTATCATAGTAGGTTTTTAAAACAATAATATTCCGATTATATCTTTAATATGTGAATCCTTATTAAAAAAAAAAAAACAGTTATTCCTTAAGGATGGAATAGACAGGGACTTATGTTGATTAATTGATTAATTAATTAACTAAAAATATTTAAAAAAATCAAAGAATTTGGCATGTTTCTAGATAGTTGAGAACGTGGACCAAATATATATGATTCTTTACTTTGAAACAGTTGCTAAATGCTAGAAATTTGAAGAGACATATTAGAGCATGCCAAAATGGAGAAAGTTAGCTAAGCCTAGGGTTTCGTTTATTTGTTATTCACGATTTTCGTTTACACTAGACCCACTTAATTCCTCCTTTCACTCTATCCTCTCATGTCCAAGTCCATTTTCTACCATGGAAGTCATAGATGCTTCTCTTGTCTAAACCCACAATAGCTACAGCAGACTTTTCATTATTATTTTTCTTCACAAATTTGGAATTTTCTCCCTCAATGTGATAAAGAATTGTGGTAATAAGTTTGTTTTGATTCGAGAATGATAACCAAATCTTTAACTTTTCTTATCCTGTTTGTTTTTAAAAAATAAAACTTTTCTTACACGTTTATTTTTAAAAATAAAACTTTTTTAAAAAAAAAAATATAGATAGATTTATCATTCATGACTTTGTTTGATTTGTAAATAAATTCTTCATATACTAAATTGAAAATATGGAATATAAAATATTTTTATAATATATAGAAATTTTATCTTTAATAGTTTAAAATTTACTTATAAATTTTATTAAATTTGATGGAATTTAATTTAATTATAATCAATTTTACAGAATTAAAAAAAATTAAAAGTTTAAATGAATTCTTTATTTAAACAAAATATAAAAACTTATACACTTACAAATAATTTATAAAATTTATTTATATCAAATATAATATTAAAAGTTAAAAAAATATAATTATAATGTTTTTTTTTTGTCAAGCTCTTTGGACTTAGACTAATCCACTGTGAGGGTATCGACGCTCAACTGAAGGCCTATTAAAAGGGATCCCACAAACCCCTCTCCCAATAAAGACGAGACTTGAACTCGAGACCTCATCAAATGATCAGAAGGCTTTTAACTAATTATACCAACCGGTTATAATTATAAAATTTAGTTATATCAAACACAAAAATTTTTGAAAAAAACGCATATGTTTAAAATTGATTGATCCATAGTATTGACAAAATTTTTATCTTCCACGTTATTATTGACTAAATTTTTATCTTCCTCGTGTTTGTCTTTTTATGTACTTATACTACAAAGAAAGATTAAAAAAATGAAAAAAAAATTAACAACGATTTCTAAAAATAGACTTCTAGTGATGTGAATGTTATCAACTTATCATGGATGGAATAATGTCTAAATGTAACCTAAACTTTACCTATTTTTTTTTAAATATATTCTAACAATCTTGAATCTCATGCTTTATGTTTACTGTCAAATATAGTCAAGTGTCAAACATAATCAAGCGTGTATTTCAATTGACATAACATATTTAAATGTCATTTTTTTCTCCCATTTGGTAAGACACATTAGATTGATTTGAAATCAAATATATCATAAACTTTCATATTCTTTTCAAACATATCTTAAACTTCTTGTTTAGTTTTAAATCTAGTCAATTTTATCTTATTTGTCTTTGCCAACTAATCAAGAGAGAGGATAAAAAATAAAGTTGACATGTCAGATGAAACACTTGTTTGATTATATTTGACACTAAACATTTAGGGCTGGGCACGGTACTTGATTCTTCCTGAACCGAACTGAAGAATCGGATAAAAAGATCCAAAATCGAACTGTACTGTTGACTTTTTAATTAGAACT
>CANYLF010957446.1:0-10714 GCA_948193215.1 Bocquillonia castaneifolia | reverse complement strand
AAAAAAAATTCACAGTTTTTAAAGTATCCTCATAAATTTTTAATTGAGTTATCTATAAAAATAAACAAACCAAATATATATTTAATACTCGAGTTTATATAAAAAATTATATTTTAATATGACTTATTTATAAGAAAATTATATTTATTTAACATACATGTTTTTATCTTACTGAAATAAAATATTAAAAAAGCTATGATTTTCAAATATATACATGTTTTTTGTTATCGTGTGAAATGAAATAGTAAATAAAATTTTATTTATTTTTTTATATGATTTTCATAAAATTATTTGATTTACAATCATTTTAATTATCATTATCATTATCCTTATTCAAAATAGTTTCTTTTACTTTTATTATTAATAAAATTTTAGAGTTCAAAATTTTTTATTAAATTATTAATTAATTTGAGTATTATTTATTTTACATTTTTTATATAAATATAGTGTAAAATCATGTAAAAATTAATAAAAGTTAAAATTGGGTAAAAATAAAAATTATAAAATTAGAGGGGTAAAACAGTAAATTATAAATATATATCAAGTGGTAATTGTAAAGTATAAATATAGGTCAGGGGGGTAAGTGTATATTATTTTCCTTCTTAACGGTCAAACCTAACGGAGGGTGTTAATAGTTAAACGGAGTAAACCTGAGGGGGGCAAAAATGTAATATATAAAACTCAGGGGCAAATCAGTATAATAGGTTAAACCTAAGGGGGGGCAATTGTTTTTCACCCTTTTAAAAAAGGAAGGTAACAGAAGTAAATATTCACATAAAATTGAGGTTAAAAAAAAAAGGTTAACATCATTAAGAGGAATAAAATGCAAGGGAAAAGAAAGACATACTTGGGCACAAACACTAAAAAGCCATTGGATCTTATCTTCACTATTCTCGCCTCTGTGTCCCTGGGCCTACAAACACAAGGACAGAAAAAAGAAGTATCAGATTAATAAAAGCGTGCATACTGATAAATGAAAAAGAAAGGAGAAAAAAGTTGCCACATACCGGTTTCTAAAGTAAATGAGAGTATGGAGCTCTACAGAGCCGCGACTTGCCATCTGAGCATTCCTATGGCGATAGTTCAAATCTGAAAGGGATTTCAATAACCAAGGCTAATCATACTTCAAAGCTATGCACAAGAAATGGACAATATAAGGATTTAGAAATGGCCCAGAAAACACAGTTCTAGAGGAATCCATTTGACAAATGCAATAATAAACATTTAATATTGAAGATACTTAAACATTGTCTGGAAGATGGTGAAATGAGAATACTAAATTAAGCACATGTCTATGGGAAGTGAGACTCAATAACAAAAATAACTGCCAAAATTTCAAAATATATATTAACTGCATTTTAAATAGTTAACTTTTCTTTTTTGGGGGTAAATTCAATGTTTAGAAGGAAGGTAATGTGCAGCTTACTATCGGCAATACTAGTTAGCTGGGGTTTGTCTCTGAATATTGGTGGAAGTTTGTATATCCCCAAAGATGCAGCAAGCAATCTATGGACAACAACGTCTGCAAAAGAAAGCTCCACAATCAAATTTCATTATCAACAGATGAAACTCAACAAGTCATAAATTTCTTACTAACCAGCATATCTTCTAATAGGTGATGTGAAATGGGTATATAAAGGTGCTGCAAGACCATAATGATGAAACTCTGGAGGGCTGAGATCCCCGCTACAAAAATAGACTGCCTGGAAGTAAAAAAAGAACATATAAGAAATTCCTTTTATTAAGTACCTTTTATTGACACTTAATGATGAAATACAGTTACCTGTGTCATGCATCTTGTTGCCATTATACGGATCAGCTTGTTAAAGTATGGATCATCACTCTGACAAACATTATTTCACAAGAAATTAAACAAGAGGAGAGAAGAAAATAAAGCAAGAAGCCAAATGCACATGCAGCCGATATAACTATATCAAAGACACAATATTCCCTTATACTAATTGATTGGCAAAACTTTAATGCATTTCCATTATGCAATTCAATAAGGCAAACCTTTTTGTAACACAATCTGATAAGCCAATACATTATTTAAAACAAAAATGAGAAACTCGAGAGCACAACCTAGAAGACTTGTAGGAATCACAAGCTAACGCAACAAAATTAACAGCTAGACTAAGTAGTCAAAATAAAAGGCCAAGAACCTAGAGCTTACTAGGAATCAATTTGCATGATATGAATCCTGCAAAATACTTGTTGTGTGCAGCAATTAGGTGAAAAAAGAGGAATACAACGTTAAAAGCCTTACCACAGCATGGTCAAGTGAATCAGCTAGTGCTTTTGATGACGAGACATCCAAGTTCAAACCGACAGAAGCAGCTGTTCGCAACAAAGGTTCAAGCATATCTTTGGTTGGAGTAGGATGGCGTCTGCATATAGAACAAATCTCAGAAAACTATCCAAGTCAATTCAGTTTTAGCAGTTGAAACCAACACACAGCATGTTTTACATTTACCAAGCACAACTTTCTATGGCACTTCTTAAGGAATTTAGCAGGGGAAAAACCTTAAGAGTACAAAATGATATCTCAAAATCAAAATAAGAGTTTGAAACAAATATTGTAGTTTTTCACAGGTGAGCTATTGGTGAACAGCTCCAATAACTCATGAATACTATGCACCTACACTGAAAAATAATGAAAGAAATGCCAACATAGCATGGTGAAACATCTTGAATGTAAGCATATGCTTTTGGGATACAATAAACAAGAAATGAAAAGAAAACATCCAATAATTATGTAATATAGTGAAATCACACACAAAAAGAACCCTTGATCTTTTCTGAAGGAAGAGATCCTTTAAAACCTGAAATTGCATTTTTAAATCTATCACAAATGAATGAAAACAAAAATAAAATATCACAAGCAGTACTCAAAAGGAATAACTAAGCACTTCTAAAGTGAACCAAAAAGTGACGTTGCAACTTGCACCATCATACTTTCAAACAGTTGTAGTTCAGCAGCATATGCTCATAAGAATTAATTTCACCATTATGAGGCATCACCTAGGGAAACAATAACCCAAAGAATTGATTCCTAAATGGCTTGATAGCAGGAGACACACATGTAAGGCCAGCCAATTAAGGGAGTTATTCTTTGATTACCTATATGGGCATTTTATGCTTCTTACTTCTAAAAGAGAACCACACGAAGAGTGAATGTCAATAAAACAAAAGATGTCCGATAAAGTAGAAACCCATCAATCAAGGAAGAATGAATATGAGAAAAAAGAAAAGATGCTCAATGAAATAGAAATTCGGTACTTGACCTTAACAGTGAACATCCTGGAAACTGTTTGAGGATTTGTTCAGCCACTGAAACATTTGCAGCAAGCATAAACTCCTCAACCATTTGGTTGGCTTCTCGAATCTGATACATACCTAAAGAAATAACTCATGCATTATGCATTTAATATCATAATGATAGATGAAAAGAAATTTGGTCAAAACAAACACAAAAACGAGTATATAAAAGCGACAAAGAGAAAATGCACTAGAGAACAGAAATAAAGGTGAATCACAATTTTGAAAGTTGATTCTTAGTGCGCAACCATTTTAGACAAATAGTAGGATTTAATTTTCTGCATGAGAGCAAACTACACCAAATTCTTATAGCAACAAAAATAAATAGAAGCCACCAATAGAATACAAACAGGAAGTAAGCCAAGACAGAATAATCCGTGATTTTTATTTCAAAAATTTTGAAGCACCTTTCTTACTAAAGATTATGAAATTATATAAAAAAATGCACTGGGCATGTACATTAAACTAAACAAAACCAAAACCATTTATGGATAGCTCAGAACTTGTATAATTTGCTTCCTAGCGTAAAAAAGGTTTCAGACTTGATTTACTGGTTTCGGATAAACTAATCAAAGTTAAGGTTATTATAAACTCTTTCAAGACATGAATAGGTTTGTGAATAAACATTTTACGTAAGTATTTTATAGGTTTTTCAGGTTTTAAATTAGCTTGATTACATTCCTTTTTCACATGACAAAATCTGAAATAGATAAATTTTAATTATTCAAATGTACACTTTATTCTTTTGAGTTGGATGGCAGCTGGTTCTTAATGCAAAAGCTACAAGCAAAGTACTCCAATGTAATATTGTATTTTGAACCTAGCTCAGGCTCTATGTTTTGTAAACATTCTGCTAACAGGTTGATCAAGAAAAAGCACATGTGATTATCCTCAGAGAAATTAACTTTCAAAGTTAAATCTATTTTAGATCACCACAAATTATTTTGTTCTGATTAAGGGATGAAATGACTAGCTATTTAAACAACATACCAATATCTAGAGGGTCATGGGTCTCAGTATCGATCTGAAACTTGACTTCAGCTGAAGCAAGTGTCAGTGCTCCTCTCTCGATTCTCCTCTGCCGCATTATCTGCAGAATCATACAATATGGCAAACTTGTCAAAGCAAAGCACACTAAAAATAACAAATACATTTCATTTTTATAGATGCTGGGGAACAAAAGCAAGTTATCATGGAAACCTTAGCCAAAGCATTCATATTTCTTAAATCTTTAGTTACAGGATCCATCAATCGACTGCAAATAGCAAAAGAAAAATTAGAACCATCAGCCCGAGGTGAAAAACATAAGGCAGTTTCAAATGGCCAATAAAGAATTGGAAAAGATTCTGATGTGACAAATTGCGGAAGCAGTTGTAACAAAACTTCAAATTTCTTATCTAAATTATGAAAAGAATGTTGGCTCTCTCTACCCATGAAGCAACATAAGGTAACCAAGGCTCAAAACACAGACTTCAAGTTCTGTTTACAGGTGCGGGGCTCGATCCAACAGGTGAAGATTGCGCATAATTCTTAATTTACCAAAGCTACAGTTCCCTCAAATGTCCTCCCTGTATTCACAGGCATTTCTCAAACATGAATTCTCTATAATACCAGGTTTAATTTTTAATTTTAAACAGTCATCAATATTAAACCTGCATATCCCCCCTGGATTCACAGGCGTTTCTCAAACATGACATGAATTCTCTATAATACTAGGTGTAATTTTAAAACTATTAGTCATCAGTATTAAACCTGCATTACAACTAGTTCTGCTAAAGGTCATGCAATGGAACATGAATCACTAACATAAAGTTCTAGATCCCCACTTGAACTTCTCAGTTTTAACTTCTCCTAAGCCCAATAAGCAAATTCAACCGTACAAAATATTAACAGGAAATATGTCTTTCTATATCTGGGTAATCATCTTTTCCCCTGCAGATATTAATTGGGCCCCATCAACTCAAGATCAATCTCAGGGATTTATAACAGAAAATCTTATGGACATAATAAAGGTGGCCATCTCATCATTCATAACCACGTGATGATTAATGTGAATGCAAAATGGTGAAACAAAATAAAAATGTCAATATAGAGACGAGCATATGCAACCAAAAAGAAACTTATGTCAATTCTTATAGAGAAACAGTGTTTTTATCATAATGTACGGGAAAAAAACATGATTTTATCATTCCACGTCGATAAAATATAGCATTACATCATCACTCTAGCTAACAATGTTGTGAAGGTACCTATCATCCATTCTTGCCTGAGCTTCAACATAAGATAATGCTGCACAGGATTTTATGACACTTTTTGTGTATCTTGTAGAAGTAATCTCTGCTTCAGGGGTCATTTCCTGCAACATTGTTGATCATATGAGCAAGGACCAAAATACAAGAAAAATAGTAGAATCAAAAATGCATGCTTTAGTTTGCATTCATGATACTTATGCATGTGTATGTACAAGTGCAGGCACAGGATCTCATAGGTCACAAGTCTACAGTGCAGTAGAGCACAAAATGGAAAAGAAAGCTAGGAAATACTCTCTCTTATTGGTAAATAGCCAACCTCTAGAATTCTTTAATTAAAAATTGCATACTAGAGATTTGATTCCATGTGCCAGAAGATTCTAGAAGAAAATAATGCAAAAGCATTGCACTCATACAACAAATTAGAAGACTGTACTTTTGCAGACTTTTGCTTTCATTCAATTTATTTATCATCAAATAAATTACTACTGATATAGAGGAAATGGAATTTCTACGGCATATGCCTTAAAATGGTTAAGAACTGAGCACATACCCAAATGACAGAAAAGGCTAGCCTCTCCACATCATCTCGAAGAGAACAGATATCTACAAAATAGAACACAACACTAAGTGATTTGGCCAACCAACATTAGTTACAACAACCATTATACTGGGAGAGAAATGGAAAGCACCTTCTGTTAGAGGTTTTGGGAGCATGTCAATACGACGCTCAACAAGGTACACAGATGTACCTCTCTGTGTAGCCTCATCATCTAGTGGGGTGTCCGGGTGAACAAAGTTTGTTACATCAGCAATGTCTGATTTCATATTAATAAAGAAAAACAATGAAGATTCTCTTTTGCAGTTATAACAACTAAAATGATGGTACCTTATTTAGACATTGGGTTGAACCATTAGGCAAATAGGACTAAGAGGTACAATGAATATATGGTAAATTTCATGGTACAAGGAACAATGACGCATCAACAAAACTAAAGTCATGTGAGAGGATACGAACTCCAACTTCAAAATTTCCGTGTGGAAGCATTGTACAATGTAGTGCATCATCAATATCCTTGCATCCTGCAAATGCCATGTGCATGTAAACATACCCAGATAATTTAACATCCTTAATGTTTAGAATAGTGAGGAAGAAAACACGCATACTACACGGGAAAAAACAATTTGTAATTGGATCACAAACCTGGTGGGTCAACACTAAAGACACGCAAATGCCGCAAGTCGGTCCTTATAGGATTGGCCAAATCTTCTGCAGAAACTGACCATGGTAGTGGGGGCAAGCATGCCAAAACTTGAGCAGAAAATGGTCTAGCATCTATGTCATTCTCTATCAAGACCACCTGTACCATCCAGAAAGGTAATTTGCCTCAAGAATACGAGAACTGTAGTTACAACTCTCACAATGGCAGCAGTTTAAATAATAACTTTTTCTATCCCATTCGATCACAAGAACAAGAAATAATGCTATGTGTTTAAATAATAAAAAGTTCTCTGCCTATCTGTCTCAAGCACAAGTAGATAAAACAATGGCTACAAACCTCAGTTTCAGTATCTCTATCACCTATCTCCCCTATACTTCGTACATAATGGCCAGAAGGATACCGTGATTGACGGTCCCAAGAATCAACTGCCACTAAGATTCTTTTGTCCAGAAGATTTTGGAGCTGTCGAGTTTGAATTCGAATTTTAGGAATTCTCCGATCCTTGGAGACAAATAAAGCATAGACAAGACCACCACTTCCAGCAGGCATTGGCATTGGTTCCAAAGATCCACAATAGCTGCACATAATTTTTAAAATACCAAACTAAGTTGATACATCAAAAGCAGTAAAAAGAAACATTGCTTTTGCTGCAGACTGTAAAACAAAATTCTACAACCATATCAAAAATAACTGATTTCATTTGCATAAAAAAAGATCAATAAGCATAATAAAGCAAAAATAAAAATTACATATGCTGTGATCTGGAGGCATAGCATCAGATAACTTCATCAACATGCAAGAAACACAGATTCAAATCTTTTCTCAAGCACGATACCTCACTTGCACAGAACCACCTTAAATATAAATATCGCAAGGTTTGTTATGAAGCAAAGGATTTGTAACCCTATCTGGCAGTGGGAAATAGTTTTCATTTTCATTCCCCAGCTTTGTTTTCAACTCTACACTGTCAAACAGGAAAACATGATCATTTGTCTAATTTTCCAACTTCAGATTTTCCCTCTATAGCATCTTTTTATTAGAGCTTCTTCTTTATAAAAAGAATATTTCATTATCATTGCAAAGCAATTGAAAGGGAAAAGAAAATGTTTATCTCTAAGGGATTATATAAATGGTTAAAAAAAAAAATGAGAAGACATCCCCAATACTCAAACCTAGGAACTAATGCAACATCTACTCTAAAGGTGTTTAATCTAATAATTAAGTACAAAATTCCTATATAAAAAACAAGTTTAAATAATATTTAGTCAGGTTTGATCATGGCTTTTTACTTTACAGACAACAGATTCAGCCAGTCTTAACATTTTAATTGAAGTAAAAAAATCATTAACATGTTATGTTCGATTTCTGTACATAGTAGTAACTAAAAAACAATGAAACCAAAAAAAGATATTATTAGTGTAGGAATTCAACAGCATTAAGGATCCAGAAGTAGATGGTCAGAATAGTCAGCATCTTTTGCACAAAAAAGAAATACGGAAAACTATGTGTAAGTATTTCTAGAGCTGAGTTGTTGGCTAAAAAATATAGAACACTTGTTTCTAAATTTCCATTTGGAAAATGATTGTACACAAAGAATTGAGAATATATGGATATTGGATAATTTAGCTTTAAGCGAAATTTATTTGGCAGAGTTGAAGCCAGGCATTGATAGGACCTTACTCATTTACTCCCTACAGGATGTAGAAGCGGGCTAAAATCCTAATTTCCAATTTTCTTGGAACCTTTTCCAGAAAAATAGCTCTAGCTTTCTGCAGCTAAAGAGGTTCTGAGCATAACTTTTTTCTTGGAATAAACTAAAATGCATCATATGCATAGGAAACAGCACTTACGAATGCCAATTGCGCTTTATAATGCCAATAACACGACCAGATGGACGAGCGGCAATATGATTTGTGTCCTTAGCAGAACTTGATGCTGAATTTGTAGTTCTAGGAGCATCATCTGCACTGTTTGGAACTAGATGAACGTCGTCGCTATCATCATCTACAATCAACAATGGAGAAAGAAGCTCAATAAAAAAATTCGAAGACAGAAGGCACACCTGACCCATTTACCGCAGCTTAATATTTATGCTGACAAATATCTATCGAGCTAATCACAAGGCAAATAAAAGCTACATTTTTGGCACTTGATCTTAGTTATTACAATAAATTATAAGTTGCACTGAGAAGAGTAACTTTTACAATTTAGAAAGATAACAAACCATATCCCATCCCAAAAATATTTATATTTATATTTTACATTTAATACTAAGAGAGAGAGAAGTAGATATAATAGTTCCAATACCTTCATCTGCTATAGACATAGATCCATCCTCACGCCACTGATCTTGGGGAAGAAGTTCCACTGCCACTATATCACCATCAAAAGCCCTATTCATATTTCCGCGGCCATAAATGACTATTTCATCACCGATGCTCTCACTCCCAACATATGCTTCAAATGGATTATAACGGTTAACACGAAGTTTTCCTTGATGATATATTCCACTGGTCAAACCAGCAGTGATCTCTGACATGGGTTTATGCTGAAAAAAGAACAAATGTTAAGCAATTATAGATAATGCATATTGCTTTGGTTTTTCTATAGCACCAAACCTAGAAGCCACAAATGGATGCTCACTGTAAAGCAATACCTCAGGGAAAACAACCTTCCTCTTTGAAGGTCTTAAATCTTCAACTTCCTCCATGACAGTATCTTCAGAAGCAGGCTGAGAAAGCAGATCAAGCAATGCTGGTTGGTCTAGTGATTTAACATGAGATTCAACTGGAAAAGAGAAGGTATGTAGATGTAAGCACCAATTGTCATAATTTATAATAAATAATGATAAGTAGAAGATAATTTTCAGACACAAAGCTATTATACATACTCGTCTCAGCAAAAACACCCTCTTCAATAGCCTTCCTCTTATTTTCTCTGTCATTGGTAATAAGTAAAACCTTGGCTGCATCACCAAGATGACTCTGATACCATCTAGCAGCAACCCTAATTGCTGAATCACACAATTATCAAGATTTGAAATTTAGCTAAGAGCATTGAAAATATCATCTAGTAGATTACACGACAACATAATTAAAAAAAAAAATAGAATACGAAGAAAACAGCAAGCAAAAACCTCTATCATTTCGATCATTAGGGCTCTCTCCAGTCATGGTCTGAACATAAGTATCCCTATAAAAGGGTTGCAAAAACTTTAGTAAAAGAACAAGAATTGAAAAAATGAATAATACAATCAGCAATAACAATAACAGGCAATGACGAAAGATGATAAAAAAATAACAAACCTATGGAATTCATTGGAGAAAACAAAGAATTTGCGAGCAGGATTGCTACATAGGGCGCGAATTCTATTATAAACAGAAGTATTCTTATTCTTAACTTCTTGTAAAACAATTGATAAGACTACCACATCTTCAATTGCTGGATTCTCTAGCAAATCTATCTGAAAATTAAATGAAAATAATAATATAAATAATTCATTACAACACAAATAATAACAACAACAACAATTACTGTAAGAATAATAATAAAAAAAAGTACCTGATTGAGAACGACATTAGTGTCAAGAACAAGAATAGTAGAAGAAGTAGTTAAACGAGAAGATGAAGTGTCGCATACTTTACAGAATGAAGCTCCACAATAAATGTCGTCTCTTAAATAAACTTCTCTAACAAGCTACATGAATTAACATTTTTGAAGTGAGTTTTTTTTTTAATTTAAAAGAAAATTAGGGTTTAAGAGAAAGAAAGAGAGAAGCTAACCTTTTGAACTTTGCCTCCTCTTGTCTTTTTATTGAAAGTTTTGCTGTGTAACATCTTTTCCTCTTCTGCTTCTGCTGCTGTAAACTCGACAAGTGAAGACAGCGGAGTTTAGGGGTTTATTAAGATTTTAGTAATTCTCTCT
>CANYLF010957315.1:0-10833 GCA_948193215.1 Bocquillonia castaneifolia | reverse complement strand
TGTTTGAAAATTTCGGATTTTGGATTTTTGGCTTACAACGATCGTTGCACTATTCACAACGATCGTTGCAAATTTGCAACGAGCTCGTTGCTAGTTTTCCACGAGCTCGTGTACCTCTCTGGAAGTTTGGCAGATTTTCGTGATTTTATAACGATCACTGTTCATTTCACAACGATCGTTGTACTATTCACAACGATCGTTGCTATTTTTAAAACGATCGTTGCACCCTAATTTTCAAAGAAAAATTATTTTCGAAGAGAATTTTCAATGGAAAATTAATCTATGATTAATTACTATGTTTATATATGTTAATACGTATTATATGGTGATCGATTTCGGGTCGTGACACTTGTTGTTCGGTGTAGTAAAACAATAAGACAATTACTGTATTTTGGAAGTTTGAGACCTTTAAACTGAAAATCTTAAGCTCATTTTCAGTAGATATGTTGATTAATAAATTAATGGACTTTAATTCTGGAAAGTTCGAGTATGTTACGACAAGTAGAATTTTACTATTAAATCACTAATAGGTGCATGATGTATATTATTTGGTTTCTAAATTAATTTATGTAAGCAGTTATTAAACGTTGTGTTAAGTTGGTGTTGTGATCGATGATGAGCGGGTGAGCTGACTTAAATTGTGATATTATAGAAGTTTTTTTAGCAGGAAATGGAACCTTTATTAGCTGGGAATGCCATATTTTTATGGGAGGTTCTACCAAAATTTCGGTAGAATTCTCAAAAATCATGGCAATAGATAAATCTAGAGTTAGGACTTCTAGAATCTATTTTTATGCATTTTTCTAATGTAGTATTTATTCTTATCTAGTTTGGTTAAGTCAATTGGCTTAAGGAGATGCGAGTCGGAATAATGGACAATGATTCAAACACTGTGAGTTAATATTATATTTATATTGTGCTTAGTTAGTTGCATGCCATTATATTTACATTATTTGTATTGGAATTGTATGTTCTCTTTACGTGATTGCATTTAAATTATTATTTATGTAAATATTAGTTATACTATTATATATATACATATTGAGTGAAAATCTATGATATGATGATTGTTCTTGGTGTGGATATGTTTATACTTATGATGTGCTTATGATTATGATTGTAATTGTGATTGTGATTATGAACGTGAACGTGAAAGTGAACGTTTGAGGGATTAGTCATAAGTGTCATCAGACTGTGTGCGCATAAAAGTCAGGTGATAATTAGATTTAGGTTGGAATTATGGTTGGGGTGGATCGATGAGGGGTTTTTTTTAGCCAACCATTATATTTTTATGTGGATCGAATGTCTTTGGGGGTGGATCGGTAAGGGTTGTCTCGGTCACCAGGGACAGATTGTAATAACTCTAGGGTGGATCGGTGAGGGGTGTCTCGATCGCAAGAGATAAGTCGTAATAACTCTGGGGTGGATCGGTGAGGGGTGTCTCGGTTTCCAGAGATAAATTGTAATATTTGTAGGGTGGATCAATGAGGGGTGTCTCGGTCGCTAGAAATATTACCGTTGGATTAAGTGAAATGATTGGAATAAGAGAGCCAGAAGAGGCTATAGTAATTAAAGGTCATTAAGTGTTCCATTGTGGTCCTCCATCTTTGTTTGTTTGTTTAGTTGAAATTCTTGTTAGATTGAATAGCCTTATATGTGAAGTGCGTGTATATAGGTATATTATATATATTTATGTATATTGTTTGATTCTGTGTATTGAGGTAGTATAATATAGATATGATATTAATTCACTCAGTAAGGTCTGACTCCCCTCAATTATATTTGTAGGTTACTCTGCAGAGTCAGCCAATTTTCTTGATGGTTAGCCTTGCACGTTATTCTTCTGCAAGGTTTATTGTTTCAGACCATATATTATAAATAATGTATATTCTAGTTACTTCGCAGTTTTAGAAATTAGAAATATTCAATGTATGATAGTGTAATTATAATTAATTTTTGGAGAATTAAATAAATCATTTGATGTTGATTTCTAATCGATTTTAATTATGTATGAATATTGGACTCCAGCAAGATTCTATAACAGATCGTATTCGAGTTAGGCTTGTTATGAGTTTTGGTGGCTTTAAGCCTACCAATTCCTTAGCGCTAGTCCGACCCGGGTTTGGGTCGTGACAAAGTTGGTATCAGAGATTTAGGTTATTTTCCTCGGACTAAAATAGTTAGATTTATGGTAATTGCGGAGTTTGGATTCATACTCGTCTTGTTAGGTTTTCATTTGATTCGAAATTCTACTTTTAACTTTATCGATTAGTCTTTAGTTGTGATAGTGTCTCACAACTATTAAGATTTTTTTTAATAGCTTACGTGATATACGAACGTAATGTGTTAGTTCAATGATAAGTTAACTCATTGACATCATTGGATGTAGGTGAAGATTCTAAGAGGACATGAACTAATTATATGTTTGCATAGAAAGTATCGAGGATTCAACGACTTCTACCTGAACAGATTTGACTACAAGTCTAGTACTTGAATGGACCTTGTTTTATAAAGGGGTTCTAAAAATTTTGAAAGTATTGAAAAGATTTTAATGGTTTTAAGTATGAGAACTTGACATTTGTGCCTAGAGTATGTAATAAGGAAGTTTACATTTACATTGTCGCATCCACGTTAATTGTCTTGCATAAAGCTTGCATTATGCATTTGGTAAGTCAGCTATACTGCAAACCTTTGATGTTGTGGGTTATCATCACCATACAACACGATATCTGGTTCTCATACTAAAAAATATAAAGAAAGGATTTTGAAGATTATACAATTTGATATGATTCTAATGAGATTCTAAACACTAGTATTTAAAATTTATAAATTTTACTTGTTTGTTAATTAATTAGGTGGGTTTCTAACTTTAGTTAGATAAATCTTCCTAAGAAGAATATAAAGGCTTAAATTTCTATTTTATTTTGGAACTTGGAGGATGAAATTCTTGTAAGGGGAAAAGTATGCAGTATCCCATATTTTATTTGGTTATATTTTCGGTCAGAATTATTTCAGAAATAATACAATACGATTTAACAGTTATTTAATTATTATTTTTTTAAAAAAAATTATAATATAATATAAATTATAGAATTTATTGAGGTACGATGATGCTCTTAAAAATATGACTATATTCTTAAAAATTACTATTTTAAAATTTCACCACATAATTGTTATATAAATTAATTAAGTCTTAATGTTTTATAATCTATTACCTATCACAAACCTTATTTTGGATTTGAATGTAATTTTACAAACCATAAGGAGTAAATAAAATTTATTATTTTATCTGGACCAAGAATGGTATTGTAAAAGTTTTTTTTTTCATTGAAAGTAAAACTTTAAAAAAAATAAAGGATTGACCTAGTAATTTTCTAAAAGTACAGACTTGTGGTAAATGGAAAACCATTATAACTGTTATCTCAGGTTGAATTAGGGAAAGAGAAAGGAAATAGAAGGTGGGAGTGAGAAAGGAAAGTGGTGGAATGCAGATGGAAAGTTTGCTTGTAGGAAATGGGTCAAGAATTTAAATTTAAATTTTATTAGCTTAAGTTAAATATTTACTTTTCTTAAACTCTTATTGATTTTGAGGAACTTGTGTTTTGAGGTTTGTCGCTACCGGGCCGTTGACGGGGGAAAGAGGACCAGACTTCTTTATTGTTTTAAACTGGGATCCTTTTTGTTCCATTAATAGTGTTAATTTGGGATTTTTGTCTTATTGTTGTTATCGTTATTTAATTTCTTAATAAAAAATTTGGAGTCGCCACCAATCCAATTGAGTGGGATCGGAACACTATAAACTAGTCTGCGATTAAAACAGGTTCGGGGGTCGGTTACATATAGGAAAGGTATTAGCACCCTTATAGCGCCCAAGATTGGTACTTTAAGTTATGTTTGAATATGATTTATTACATAATTATCATGCTCGTAATCTGAATCCGAAATTATAATTTTATTACCTTATCCAAGGTGTTTTATTAAGTATGATACTTTGTAATTATTCATTTGAGAATTGATCCAAATGATTAATAATTAATTATATTTTGTTCCAAATTAAATATAATCTGAAATTTTAATTAATGAATGTATAGTAATGACCATATTATATAAACTCCCAAGTAAATGGTGGGGTCACAAGCAGACCCACTTAAGTACCATTATCTTTAGACAAATTTTTTGTTATAATATAATCATTACTATAAAACGTTTTTTTGATGACTTATAATTACGATAAAAAAATAAAAGGATTGGACTTGAACTTAAATGCCTGCGTACCCGTTTGATTTCTAAATGCCTACGTATCCGTTTGACGGGACCAAAGTCCACGTAGTTCGCGTAGATTAGAATTTTTAAAATTGAAATGAAAATTATTTTTAAAGATCGGACTTGAGCTTAGGAACTTGATTCCTAAATGCCTACGTACCCGTTCGATGAGATCAAAGTTCATGTAGTTCGCCTACTTTTCAAAAGGAAAATTTCATTTTCTACTTGGTTTCTTGAAGCGAATTTTTATTTTCCACACATGTGTCTAATAAAAAAATTTTCATGTATATTTTCCTTGTGGAAATTTATAAGTGGGTATTTTATTTACTTTTTCTTTGGATATAAGTTGCTTGGTAAAGAAAAAATCAGATTTAGGGGCCGTTTGGTATGCTTAAAAATGAGGGGGGGATCGGAATGGGAATGGATGATTCACATTCTTGATGTTTGGTTGAGGTATATTGTTGGGGGAATGGGAATGGGATAACCCCCTTAATGGGAATCACCCATTCCCCCTACCCCTTAGGGAATAGATTTTTCATTCTCATGGTAATCAAGTTAAACCATTATTAATTATTTAAATTAATGAAAATTTACATCTAATATTTATATTTCACAAATAAAACATATAAAATGATAAAAATAATAAAAATTAAAATATTTTAATATTATAAATAATAAAAAATATTATTATAAAATTCTCATTCTATTTCCTACTCTTTAGTTAACCAAACAACTTATCAAAGTTTCCATTCCCTTTCCCATTCCTCTCTGTTCCTATTCCGATTCCGAGTTCAAACCAAATGGCCCCTAATTCTAATCCCTTTATCCAAAGGAATTAATTGCCTTCTATCATACTATTCTTATATTTATAAAATATAGTAAAATTATGATAAAAAAATTCAACATTTAATTAATTATCCTTAATCAAAGAAATTTAGTATCTTGATTATTTTTATTTTATTGTATTTTTTGTACAAGAATCAAATTTTTTAAAATGATGAGCTGGGAGACAGATTTGGATCCTCTAATTTTGAGAAGACTTCGAAAATGAAAGAAAAAAAAATTGACTTTGAGGGGAAAATCAGATAAGTTTCTTTTTTTTTTTTCTCTATTTTTTTTATCTTTTAATGTTCGGAGGAATTCAGGTGATTTTAATGGAAATTTTGGTGCCCTTTGTTTTTTAGTAGTTTTTCTTGAAATTTTTAAAGGAATTTCTGTTTTAATATGTGCCCATGCCTATCTCCTTCCATATTAAGACTGCTAACCATTTTGAGCTTACTTTTGGAGCTTCTTTTTTCTTTTGGTTTTTTCCTAATGCATTTGACTAAGTTAATGTAATGATTTATACTTGGTCGTTGATTTAAATTTACTTTGATATCCTTTTGGTAGCTATGTGTTATGCTCAACATAGATATAGGTGACAAAAAGAGTTTATTGTTGCTGAATACTGGACTCTCTGTTTTGTTTGGACATTTTGGCATTCTTGAGACTGATTTAGGTGCATTTATTACGGACATGAATCTAAGGAAGTATTATAATTTTCTCTAAAAAAAAATCATCTTAGTTCTGTCCAGAACCATAGATATTTATTTGACATAATCATTGATCTATTAAATGGCAGGTTAAGAACAATTGAAAGTAATGGGTTGGTTTAGTCATTTCCTATTATCATTTCCAGAAATTTTACATTTGCAGTTTTTGATGCCTCATAAATTTATGTGATAATCAAGTTTATATTCTCCACTTACATATCATGCATCAAGGGATTGGAGATTATTTAATGGTTTATTTCTGAATTTTTGATCTCTTTGTTATATCCTTTTTGTTTGTAAAATCCCAATTCTTAACTTCTTACTTTTAGTTAAACCTGTAATTTAGGATTTTAAGTTCATTATGACATAGTTCTTATTGCTTATAGTTAAATAAAAGGTCATATTTTACTATGTTTTCTAAACTGAAAGCATATTAAACAAAGCACATATTCATTAAGCGAAGGTAAACCAACCTATATCGAAGCATAACAACCGACTTGTGCTCTTAAATTCGTCAATGGCTTAATCACCGTCCCTCTCCTTAAACAGCAAGGGTTTGACTTCAAAACACAACCATCTGCCTCAAATAAGGAGTAAGAGCGCTCTAGGAATGGGTTTAAGGGGATCGCAGCAGGCGGAGGACCCTCAATGAGCAATTGGTCACCACCCTCCATCGGTTCTTCACTGTCGGCCAAGAGAGAAGAAAAGAAAAAAAACGAAAATGAAAACAAATAGCAAAAGAGAGAGGATGCAGAAAATGAAGATGATTAGGGTTTAGCAAAAACCTAAGGCAAATGAACAATCAAAGGATTCATCAAAAAAAAAAATGAACAATCAAAGGGGAATTAATGGCCAAAATAATTTTTGAGAGTAAAAGAGAAAGAAAGAAGCCAAAACAAAGAAGGAAGAAGAAGGGGAAGTGCGATTCCAAAATAAAAGCGGGGGGCCAAATTACCATTTTAGTCCCCGAAAATTCAAATTCTACGAGTTGGCCAAAAAATCAAAAAGTTAATGACAAACACGTCAAAAACAAGTTTAAAATTGCTGCAATTAAGCCCGAAGTCAAATTAACAGCACCAGGAACCTCAAAGAACACCAGATGACTCTACAGTTAGCCAGAATATTTTTCAAAGGGGTAGTAGAGCCCCGGATAATTTTTCAGAACTCTCCCTGGAGCAATTTTAAAAAATTAAGATGAAGGCAAGTCATTTTCCAAAATTCTGAACAAAAGATGAACAACTCGCCACCGACAAATTTAACAAGATTTCCAGACAAATGACAAATGGGTCACCATCGACAGAGTGACAACAAGTCAGTTTTAAAATTTTCTATTGACAAGCAGGTCATGACCAGCAAAATACTACAAATTGACGGGCAGATCGGCAGTGAGTCACTTTCAAAATTTCCAGACAAAATGGTGGATAGGTCAACCTTAACAAAATTATAGTAAAATTGACAGTAGATCATCCACAGTAAAATCCTCCAGAAGACCAAGAAGCTTCAGCATCATCTAGAATTATTCCTTAGGATTCCAGTGTCCTAGATTCATAGTCTATCAGACCCAGGCATGTCTTAGGCATTTCGGGTAATCCCCGACGTCCATATAGGTTTCCAGTGACCTAGATTCCCAGTCTAGCAGACCCAGATGTGTATTAGGCTTTCCAGTTAATCCCCGAAGTCCATCTAGGTTGCCAATGACCTTGATTCCCAGTCTAGCAGACCCGGGCACATCTTAGGCTTTCCAGGTAATTTTCGACGTCCACCTAAATTACGAATGGCTCAAGTTTCCTGTCTAGACTGACCATAGAGCATCCTAGACTTAGTCAGAAGATGAACTACCTCCGGTTTTTTGATGACGACTATTGACCTCCCGGGGAGTATCCTTTTCTGTATCCCTTCATTTACTTGTTTATGTTTGGTTACTTTGCTTTGTCATTCATTTATTCATTTGATTGGCTAATATTGCTAAACTCCGATAAAGCGGGGGCAACTATAGACACCTGATTTTTGGATGCAGGAATGTGAAAGCGGTGGAGGAGCCTAGTGATGAATACGGTCTAAACGCAAACCACTCTGTCACCCAGTCTCTTGTAGAAATGAACCAAAGGTTTGAAAATGATTCAACTAGTTTTCAAAATAAATTTCAGGCATGCTGATGGTCCGGTCAGATGACCAATGATCTGGATGAACCTTCATCATTCTCACCTAGCCCACATGCTACAGAAGTCCATTTTAAACCCAAGAGGCCGGATATTCACCAATGATCCGACCGGATGTTCACTTTGACATGACAAGTTATAGGGCAAGATGCATGAATTCGTAGTGCACTCGAGACCTATAACCGACACCGGCCTACACCCATACTCCAACTTGAACAAATTGCTGAAAAAGATTCATTTTTACATTATAAATACCCTAAGTTTTTACATTGTTGGGGGGGGGGGGGGGGGGGAGGATGATTGGAGAGACAATTGGAGAGAAAATAGACATTAGAAAGAAAAAGGAAAGGAGAGCACACACACACTCATTTTTCAAAACTCAATTTCTCTATGAAACCCGTTTCATAGTTCTTTGGGTCTTCGAACGAGGAGACTACATCAATCAAGAAGCTCATTTCACAATTCTCTTGTTAATTTTACGTAAATCATCTAGCCTTAATTATAAATAATTAACTAGACATTTAATAAATAAAACTCGGTAATAAGTACAATAAAATGGTAGAAACTCATTTCCTCTTTCATTTGTCTAAGGGTGTATGTGTATTACTTCCATTCCAATATTTTGGGTAAATAATAAATAAGTTAATGTGCAAATATTAACCGATAAATATATGTAAAATGAGCTAAAAACTAATTATGGAAGAGACGCTGATCAACTTAGGCAATGGGACTGTAGGATATACAGCTGAATGGGGTGGAGAGGCTCTGTCTTGTTTGTTTAAGCCTACCACTACTGCTTCAAACCCTACAAATGCACAAGGTGATTGGAGAATCTCGAAAGTTGCACCCTTAACCAGTAAAGAGGGTAATTGGCTTTTAGATTACATGGTAGAACGACATGAGGAGGAATTGCCAACCATACTGAAGAAGAAAGGATGAAAGACCGAGCACTAAATGGTTAGCCGTTGGCTAGCACAAGAAGATGCTTCGGAAGAATAAAATAGATCTTCAATTTTATCTGTAAAAATTTGATCTGTAAATAAAAAAATGTTATTTTCTAAGTAAATAGAGTGTGAGGAGTCACTTTTATGAATGAACCTTTAAAATTGCTTGGAATATCACAAAACTCATATACACACACACTAATAAAATGGGTAATAAGGTAAGCCCAAAAAAATGACATGGCACTAAGTCATTTCAAGGCTTGGCTTATTATACATGGACTAAAAAATGTGTTTGCTTTACAGATATCATCTAGCATGAAAGGTTGATCCATGAAAAGCTCCACCTCATTGAAAAAAGACTCAAGTTTAACACATTAGTATTAAGAAAGATTAATTTGCTTCCCAACACCACTAAGATCAAAAGAAAAATTGAAGAAGAGCTACTTAGGGCTGCGTAAAAACCCGGACCGGACCGAAAATCGGACCGGACCAGTAAATTTTGGTCCGGTTCGGTCTAAAGGTTACAAATTTTTTTTTAATTTCGGTTCGGTTCGGGTTTCAATATTTCATAAAAAGACCGGACCGAACCGAAGACCGACCGAATCTTAGGCTAAAAACCCTACCGAACCGCCCAAATCACCTAGACCGAACCGAACTGAATTAATTCGGATTTACTCCTACGGGTTTTGGTTCGGTTTCAAAATCCTTTAAAATTTCGGTTCGGTTTGGTCCGGGTTGGACCGAATGCACACCCCTAGAGCTACTTGCCTATAACAATAAGCATGCATTATGCATTAAACATTATTTTTGTATCCAAGGACATGTTTAATTTTAAATCTTGTTTATGTTCTAACCCTATTATAGACAAGGAGTTTTTGCCTCAGAGCTTGAGCCATAACTAGCAACTACGGCACTGTGTTTTTAGCTGCGGGGCTGAAGTGTTAGTCGCCACCCGAACCGGCATCGAGAATGTCTTACAAGGTGTACACCTCGATTCCTCTCAAGAATACGAAAGACGCATTGACCCCAGAGATTCAAGGATCGGACTTATCAATTCCAGAGCGTGATTCTTTATCCAATACTCCTAGTATTATACCAACTTTCATTCCTTCTAACAAAGCAATAAAACATATAACAATTATAACCGACCTTTTACCTATACACATGCAATAGTGAGTTCCTAATAACAAACAAGGGTTAATTTTAATAATTACCAACCATTAATTAAGATTAATTTACATGCAAAAAGTGATAAGGAACACATAACAACCAATACAACAACACAACCTAGGGTTTCTATCATTTTAACCTAAAATCATTACCAAACTAGCATTAATATCCAATTACATGCAAAAACACATCTAAATGATTACCAAAGAAGGTTCAAAAGCTTACCTCATCACTGCATTCCACGTGAAAACTACTGGATACTTATTTGGTATATTACGGGCGTTCTAGTTCACCCCGTGCTAAAAGTTATGACCGTTTTACTAAAACATGTTCAAAAGCCCCTTTAGGAATCTAATTCCAAAGCTCCCCATTAGGAATCTAATCCCAAAGCTCTGATACCAAAAATGTAACGACCCGAATCTAACACCATATAATACGGATTAAAATACATATTGATAGTAATTAATCATAAATTAAAATTCCATTGAAAATTTCCTTCGAAAATAAATTTTTCTCTGAATATAGGGTTGCAACGATCGTTGTGAACAATGCAATGATCGTTGTGAACAGTGCAACGATCGTTGTGGATGAACAGTGATCGTTGTAAAATACACGAAAATCATCCAAAAATCCAGTAAGGTACACAAGCTCGTGGGAAAATAGCAACAAGCTCGTTGCAAATTAGCAACGATCGTTGTGAATAGTGCAACGATCATTGTAAGCCAAAAATTTCCAAAACGAATTATTTTTCCAAAATTCGCAGTT
>CANYLF010957250.1:0-11378 GCA_948193215.1 Bocquillonia castaneifolia | reverse complement strand
AGGTATGTGGTATGGTATGAGCACAGGACGGGGCTTGCTCGGTGAGGGTTTCCCGGGCGCCGATCCTTTTAACTGTTTGCACTTTGGCTTGCTCAGTGAGGGCTTCCCGGGTGGCAGTTGCATTTATATTCTGGCACTTGCTCGGTGAGGGCTTCCCGGGAGCCAGATGAGATATATTGGAAAAGAGACCCACGTAGACATATGTAAATTGTTGTGAATAGGGTTGGGATAGAAGTCTGTTAAGTGTTCTATTTCATTCCTCCGCCTTATATGTTTTTATTGAAACATGCATCTGTATGACTGTATGTATAGTAGTATTTATAATATTTATGATGTGTGCTTGTGTGTATTAGGTTGCATTTCATAAGTATGAACTTAACTCACTCAGTGAGGTCTGACTCTCCTCAATTTATTTATTTTTCAGGATTCTCCTTAGACCTCTGTCACTAAACCTCTATGCCGATCTTCTTCTTCACCGGCAATTTTGAGTACGTTTAAGTACTAATATTCGATTGTATTTAATCTAGTAGCTGCAGTAGTAGCGTATTGTGTTAGGATGATTAATCTATGGTTTTATCGGACATGTATTATCATTATGTTGTTATGATATATTACCTATGAATGATTTATTTATGTTTGGATGGTTATAGCCCTGTGAGATTCCAGCTGATATGCTGGTGATGTTATGATCACAGACGATTATAATGGACTATACATGTTTATTATTAACAGTTTTATGTTTATTTATGTGGAACCAGAATATATAATTCTGGTATATTATGTTGGATTATAATGTTTAACATGTGTTATGATAGCCATGGGTTTCGGTAGCATATAGCTTTCCCGTTCCCTGGCGCCGGTCACGTAACCCGGGTTTGGGTCGTGACAAAGTTGGTATCAGAGCTTATGGTTTTACTTTCTGCATATTTTGTTTCCTTAGAGTGTCAGAGTCTTTCTTGAAACTAGTGCATCATAGGATCCTTTATCATTTTTGTTAAGTTTTCCTTGTTTCTAGAATTCAGCGTGCCCTTAGGAGTTTTATTTTTTGCTAAAGTTTATCTGTCTGCCTTTCAGAATGAATCGATGACGACGTCGAGGTGTACAACAACCTGAAGAGGAAGAGGATGCTGCTTCAGAACATGGGGAAGTTCCCCTAGAGGAAGAGGAACTTGCATAGCCTCGATGCAGAGGAAGACCAAGGAATTAGGGAGGGCGTCGACGCGACTAGGGTGGAAATGAGCAACCGCCACCATACGGTTTTATAGCCATTGACCAGGCTATTGTGGAGGCTATGGCTAGGGGCGTAGCCCAGGCTTTACAGCAACCCAGACAGGTTTCTGATCTGGAGGCAATCAGTACCTTTACCAGATCTTTCAAAGTGCCATTCGATGGATCAAGAAATCCTATGGATTTTTTGAACATGATATAGAACAGGGTATCTTTTGCTGCTAATGACTCACAAAGAATTCATATGGTTGAGACGTGCATGGAGCAGGAAGCTCATGATTGGTTTATAGCCGCTATTAGATCGATTATTGATACCATTACTTGGGAGGATTTTGAGCATAGATTCCAGCAGCATTATATGCACATGGCATACTAGATGCAGAATAGGGTTCAGTTGATGACTATCTCCAGAAGGGGAAATGAGATAGTTTTTGAATATACTAACAAATTCAAGAGATTGCTGAGGTTTGTAGGCCCTATGGTTGAGGATGAGGCATAGATGGAACACCTATACGTTGCTGGTTTGGGGCCAGAATATGCTAGTATGAGGATTCAGGGGCAGGATTTGGATTCTATTTATGTTTAGGTGGTGTCTATAGAGGAGAGACTTCAGAGGCACCGTGTAGTGCCTGGATCTGCTAGTGCTGGTAGTTCCCAATCTAGAGGACATACTAGTGGTTATACTAGAGGATAGTATGGTATGAGTATGCAGCAATCTCAGGGGACTTTGCAGATGGGATTTGGAGGAGGTCAGGCTGGATCATCCCAGTGAGTTCATTATGGTTATAGGGGACACAACAGAGGCAAGCATAGTTGAGATGGTAAGGGCAGTTCACAGATGAGAGCTGTTAGCAGTAGCAGTGGATAGAGTGCAGGATACAGTAGTGCTGGATATAGTAGTTATAGTTCTGGCCTTAGTTCTTATCAGAATTATGGTAGAGTCCATCAGGGACCATGTCACCTAGCCTAGAATGCATGTTACAGGTGTAGGGAGCCAGGACATTTTGTGAGGAATTATCCATTCTATCCTTCTCCAGGTCAGACTCAGTTTCACCTAGCTTCTTCAGTATCCAGTGTGGCACAGCCACCAGTTCAGCCATGACCCCATTACACGACCCCTTTTCAATCAGGACCTTATTAGGCAGGCCCTTCTCAGGGCAGATTTTAGATGACAGGCCAGGAGGGCTGAGGATTCAGGGCATAAATGGAGGCATGTTTGGTGGTAGAGGCACAGGTTAAGCATCTACTTCACAGCAGCCTGGTGGAGGCCAGGCCCGGGTGTTTACTCTCAGACCACAGGTTGCACAGACTTTGAATGCAATCATTACAGGTACTATATCGGTATGTTATACTGAAGCCTTTAACTTGTTTAACCCTGGTGTGATGCATTCTTTTATTTCTCCTACTTTTGCATTGAGAGCTGGGTGTATAGGGACTATGATGTTAACTCCGTTATCAGTGGCCACTCCTTTAAGTGAAGCTCTGGTCATTGTTATTGTTTTTCCACTATGCCCTGTGAGGATTGAAGACAGAGAAATGATGGCAGATTTGATATTGCTAGATGTGATAGATTTTGATATGATCCTAGGAATGGACTGGTTGTTCCAGCATTATGCTACCTTGAATTACAGAATGAAAGAAGTGATATTCAAAATGCCAGGTGATGAAGAGTTTAAGTTTAAGTTCACATGTGAGAAATGTGTGATGCCTCAAAACTTAATTTCTGCAATTACAGCTAGGAAGTTGCTTAGGCGAGGATGTCAGGGATTTTTGGTAGTTGTCAGAGATACGACCTTGGAAGCAGATGATGTGAGTGATATGCCAGTAGTATGTGAGTATTCAGATGTATTTCTAGAAGAGTTACCAAGTTTGCCACCTAACAGGGAGGTTGAATTCTGCATTGATGTGCTTCCTGGAACCGCTCCCATTTTTATACCACCGTATAGGATGGCCCCAGCTGAGTTGAAAGAGTTGAAAGAGCATTTATAGGAGCTACTTGACAAGGGTTTCATCAGACCTAGTATTTCTCCTTAGGGTGCACCTGTTTTGTTTGTGAAGAAGAAGGATGGTACACTCTGACTTTGTATTGACTACAGAGAGTTGAACAAGGTGACAATCAAGAACAAGTATCCACTTCCTCGAATAGATGACTTGTTTGATCAGCTGCAAGGTCCCCAATGCTTTTCCAAGATTGATTTGAGATCAGGTTATCATCAATTGAGGATCAGAGAAGAAGATGTGCCAAAGACTGCATTCCAGACTAGATATGATCACTATGAGTTTCTGGTTATGTCCTTTGGGTTGACTAATGCTCCAACAGCCTTTATGGACTTGATGAATAGAGTGTTCAGACCATTTCTAGATCGGTTTGTAATCATTTTTATTGATGATATCCTGGTATATTCTAGAAGTGTAGAAAAACATGAACAGCATTTGAGGATGGTGTTGGAGATTTTGAGAAGGGAGCAGTTGTATGCCAAATTCTCTAAATGTGAATTTTGGCTAGATAGTGTGACTTTCTTAGGGAACGTGGTGTCTAAGGAAGGAATCCAGGTTGATCCAAAGAAGATTAAAGCTGTATTGGATTGGCCTAGACCAACCATAGTCACAGAGATCAAAAGTTTTCTGGGTTTAGCAGGCTACTATCAGAGATTTATGCAAGACTTTTCTCGGATAGCAGCACCATTAACATGGTTAACTCAGAAGAGTGTTAGGTTTGAATAGGACGAAGCTTGTGAAAATAGCTTTCAGTTGCTAAAGGAAAGATTGACCACAACACCTGTGTTGACCTTGCCTTCTAGGACTGATGGCTTTACTGTGTACTGTGATGCTTCAAAAGTGGGTTTAGGGTGTGTATTGATGTAGAATTGGCATGTAGTGGCCTATGCTTCTAGACAGCTGAAGAATCATGAGAGGAATTACCCTATCCATGATCTGGAGTTGGCAGGTGTTGTGTTTACTCTGAAGATTTGGAGGCATTATCTCTATGGTGTACCTTATGAGATATATACTGATCATAAAAGCCTAAAGTATATATTTCAGCAGAGTAACCTGAACATGAGACAAACCAGATGGTTGGAGCTATTGAAGGATTATGATTGTTTGATCATGTATCATCCTAGAAAGGTGAATATTGTGGCAAATGCTTTGAGTAGGAAGTCAGCTGGAAGTGTTGCTCATATCAGTGTAGGAAGGAGACCTCTGTATAGAGAGATCGATCAATTGTTTGATCAAGGATTACAATGGTGGGTGAGTAGGCATGGATGTTTAATAGCACAGTTCAGAATAAGATCTGTGTTTTTGGATAGGGTGAAAGCAGCCCAATCACAGGATCCAGAGTTACAAAAGATTCTATATCAGGTACAACAGAAGAGTTTAGGGTTAATGGTGAAGGCATTTTGAGGATGGGCACTAGGGTGTGTGTCCCCAAGGTTGATAACCTATAGAAGGAGATTATGGAAGAAGCTTATCATACACCTTATAGTGCTCATCATACACCTTACAGTGTTCATCCAGGTGCAACTAAAATGTACCATGATCTAAAAAATATGTACTGGTGGAGCGAGATGAAGAAGGATAAGATGAAGAAGGATATAGCAGAGTTTGTGTCAAGGTGCATGACTTGCCAGAAAGTGAAGTTAGAGCATCAAAGGCCCTATGGATTATTACAGCCATTACCTATCTTAGAGTGGAAGTGGGACATGATTATGATGGACCTTGTAACCGGGTTGCCCCGTACCCGGAGTGGGTATGACTTAATCTGGGCGATTGTTGATAGATTGACCAAGTCAGCTCACTCTATACCTATAAAGAAGAACTATACCGTGCAGAAGCTAGCTGAATTGTATATTTTTGAAATAGTAAGTCTACGTGGAGTTCTAGATTCCATTGTATCAGATAGAGATTCGAGTTTCACCTCGATATTTTGGAGAGAGCTGCAATCAGCTTTAGGAACCAGATTGGATTTTAGTACAGCTTTTCACCCTCAGGCTGATGGGCAGTCTGAGAGAACCATACAGACCTTGGAAGACATGTTACTAATGTGTGCCATGAACTTTGGTGGCTATTGGGACTTGAACATTTCGTTGATTGAATTTTCTTATGATAACAGTTATCATGCTAGCATTGAAATGGCACCATTTGAAGCATTGTATGGTGGAAAGTGCAGATCGCCATTGTGTTGGGATATTGGTGAGAGGCAGCTTTCTGGACCTGAATTGGTTTAGATCACTTCTAAAAGGGTTCCATTGATATAGTAGAGGTTGAAGATAGGTTTTAGCTGATAAAAAATTTATGCAGATCCAAAAAGGAAGGATGTTTCTTTTGATATTGGCGACTGGGTGTTTCTAAAGGTGTCACCCATTAAGGGTGTAATGAGATTTGGCAAGAAGGGTAAACTGGCACCTAGATATGTGGGACCATATGAAATCAAGGCTAGAGTTGGTGATATGGCTTACAGATTGGCCTTGCCACTAGAGTTATCTAGAATTCATCTGGTTTTTCATGTATCTATGTTAAGAAAGTACATTTCAGATCCATCACTTGTAATTCAGACAGATGACATTGAGATTGGGGAAGATTTGACATATGATGAGTACCAGTAGCTGTGATTGATCACCAAGTGAGACAGTTATGATCCAAGTCAATCCCGATGGTAAAAGTAGTGTGGAGGAATCATTATGTTGAAGATTATACTTGGGAGCTGGAGCAGGATATGCGGGAGCAGTTTCCCCACTTTTTTCTACAATAAGGTATGTTTTAAATTCAAGGACGAATTTATCTTAAAGTGGGGAGAATGTAATACCCGCAATTTTCCCGGTTTAATTAAATTTAATTCGAGAATTAATTAATTAAGTTTAATTCTTTTAAAATTCATAATGGTAGTTACAAATGTCTGTTTAAGCTAAAATTTTAATTGAATGTGTTATATATATTTCCGAACTGGTGGTAAAAATTTGGGTAAAAACAGAGTTAAGAAAAATATTTAATTGACAAAAAGGACTAAAATGAAAACTAAAACTTGATATGTGTATATGACCCATATCTGCTGGTTGGACCCATTTGCAACCAAAAGATTTCAAGAAAAATAAGCTAAATAGTACCTATATTCTCTGAAGACCGTTACTATAGCCCTTCTTCTTCTTCCCCTCCGTTCACCACTGGTAGACCACCTTTTTCGCCATTCTTGTTACCAAAATGAAGAGCTCGGCAAGACCAACCTATACATACCCATAGTTGTTGCAATCATTGACGGAGAATGGCGGATCGAAGCTTTGAAAATCGATGAGTTTCGGCCCTCTTCGTCCATCATATTTCGGTCATTGTCGACACGATCTGAGGCTGGAAACTTCATCAGCGGCTGGAGTAGGGTGTTCTAAGACTGGTCCACATTGTGGAGGTTGACCGAAGCCGGAGATATGAGCTCACTGGCGTGTTTGAAGTTCGATGGCCTTTTCCTCTTCGATCTGCTCTCCCATTTGCATTTGGAGGCACGTGGTGAGTGTTAGTTGCTTCTTGAGGTTGAGTCGACCATATCTGGAGCTGATGGGGCCAAATGGCTGCCACCAGCGGTAGAGCGTGAAGCTCACGCGCCGTCACTGGCGGTGGATGTGGGCCCCACTCCTGCGACGGTCAGACATATTTTTAAAATTAGAGAAAATTATTCCGAGCAACTTTAATAAAGGACCAATAGGCAAATAATGCATAGTTTTTAAATTAAAAATTCTAGAAGTCGTTTAGTGGTTTATGGAAATTCTCGAATTATGTGTTACGCGTCTAATTTAATTGTTTAGATGTTTTTTTTATGTTAAAACCCTGTTTTATATGTTATAATTAACTTGAATTGGATTTGATTTGGATGAATTTAATAATCGAATTAATTAATTGGATATTAGGACTGTTTAGACCGTGTAACTGAATATTGGATTCTCGGACTATTGAGGACTATTTGGACATTAAATAAATGTAACTAATAGATATAAAATGGTGCGATAAGTTTGATAAATAAATAAATATAGATGTTGGTTAAGTGCTGTAACTGTTGTGTTTGGTAAGTCCGGGTAATTTGGTAGGCCCAACAATTGGCTATGAATGTAAAAGTGTTGTTTTTATGCAGGATGGGCTCCACTTTGGTGGAGGTTCTGCCAAATTTTTGGGAGAATTTTCTCGTAAAATGTGATTTTGGATTAAACGAATTAAGTAATATAATGCGTTTATAGTTATAGGTTGAAGATTTATGTTTCGATCTTTAAATAGTAATCTAGATTCAATTAGGAATTATGTTATGTCCTTAATCTAAATTCTATTCTTTTATATAACTTCTGTAGAGAGTAGCAGAGCCAGAGGCAGAGCTGGTGGTTCAGGAGCGCACGGAGGCGCACACTCGTCTTGTGAGTTAATTTCATGTTTATGAATTGCTAATAGATTTATTTTCATTATATCATAATAACCATATTATACATGTTCATAACATAATGCACATCATCATCATCATTATCATCATTATTATTATCATTATTATTATTATTATTATTATTATTATTATATATATATATATGTTATGCATTCTCTGTGATTATTGCTGTGAATTGTTGTGCTTGCGGTTGGAGGATCGTTATGGGACGAGCTACCTAGTGGGTGTCACCAGGCTGTGTGCACACAGGAGTCAGGTATGTGGTATGGTATGAGCACAGGACGGGGCTTGCTCAGTGAGGGTTTCCTGGGCGTTGATCCTTTTAACTGTTTGCACTGCGGCTTGCTCGGTGAGGGCTTCCCGGGCAGTAGTTGCATTTATATTCTGGGGCTTGCTCGGTGAGGGCTTCCCGGGCGGTAGTTGCATTTATATTCTGGGGCTTGCTCGGTGAGGGCTTCCCAGGCACCAGATGAGATATATTGAAAAAGAGACCCACGTGGACATAAGTGAATTGTTGTGAATAGGGTTGGGGTAGAAGTCTGTTAGGTGTTCTATCTCAATCCTCCGCCTTATATGTTATTATTGAATTATGCATCTGTATGACTATATGTATAGTAGTATTTATAATATTTATGATGTGTGCTTGTGTGTATTAGGTTGCATTTCATAAGTATGAACTTAACTCACTCAATGAGGTCTGACTCCACTCAATTTATTTATTTTTCAAGATTCTTCTCAGACCTCTGTCACTAAACCTCTACGCCGGTCTTCTTCTTCACCGGCAATTTTAAGTACGTTTAAGTACTAATATTCGGTTGTATTTAATCTAGCAGCTGCAGTAGTAGCGTATTGTGTTAGGATGATTAACTTATGTTTTTATCGGATATGTATTATTGATGTTATGATACTATGATATGTTAGTTATGAATGATCTGAGTATGTTGGATGGTTATAGCCCAGTGAGGCTACAGCTAGTAAGCTGGTTATGTTATGATTGCAGACAATTATTATGGACTATATATATGCTTGATCTTGGAAAGATTATATTTATTTTGTGAAACCAGAGTATAGAATTCTAGTAAGTTGTGTGGTTTATATTATTTAATAGGTATTAGGCTAGCCACAGATTCCTGTAGCATATAGCTTTCCCGTTCCATAGCGCCAGTCACGTAACCTGGGTTTGGGTCGTGACATGTTTAAATTCAGAATATATTGTTGGAATGTAAATAAAATATTAGTATATCATTTGTCTAGGTTTAATTACTCTATCTCTATTAAAAATACTATTTTATAATAGTTTTTGTAATAGATATTTTTACAAACTTATTTTTCCATCTTTAAATTTTATTTATTTAGATTAATGCAGTATTATCACTTAATAAGTATATATTTAAAAAGTCTACATCGTTAAAGTTATAAGATTTCAAAATCATTGTTTATATAAAATTCAAGCATACTATAAGATTATAGAAAGTTTACTATAAGTATACTAATTATAATATGATATGAAACAATAAAAATAAGCAAAAAAAAAAAAAATACACCATTAGATGAATGTGTTCCTTAATTCAAGGGATAAAAGTATACTTTAATTTAGGCCTTTTATTTCAGTATATTTATTATTATAATTTATATTTTATAAAATTGTATAAAAGTGTACTTATCTTATCCATTTTTGATAAAATCATAAATTACATTTAATTTATAAATAACAAAAATAATATCAAAACGGTAAGAAAATCAATTTCAAAAAACAAACGGTAAGAAAATAACCTTCATTCTAGAAAACATCAGAACCGTAAGCAAAACTGCTCTTAGAAAACACATATTAACCAAAGGATACAAATTTTAAAAATTTTGATAATTAAAAAAACCTGTAATTAACAGGGTAAATTCTAGAGTTACTTTGTCTTTTACAAAGTAACTGTAAAAGGCACCAGTTGCATTCTTTCATCTTCATTTGTCTTTGAAAACCACTATAAATATAGATAGTAAGACTTAGATAACAATGCATTCTTAATCAAAAATTCTATAAATTTATTTTCCTACTCTCTTCCATTTAGATATTGAAACTTTTTCATTATTAATCATGTCTTCAAAAGGTTCAACATCTCAACCTAACAATGCCAAGGAAACTGCATTTGAAGATATTCCTAAACATTTAAAAATCATTATTGGTGAATTAGTGACAGAAAAATCACTTGGAGATATAAGGAACTTAAGTTTAGTTTCCAAAGATTTTTCTTCAATTGCTTCTCAATCATTAAGGAAAATTGATCCCTCATTTATTTTGAGTAGACTTGCTTGGCAAATGTCAGACAACATGCAATTATAAGTAAATTCTTACATGGGCTCAGGAAATAAACAAGCCTTACTCATTACTGGAGTCAAAGAATTTTTTATTGAGAGAATAAATGATATTGAAAAATTTGTTATGGCAGCAAATCAGAATTGTTGTACATCTGCATATGTAGTAGGTCGCTTATTTTGTCATTGGAGATGATGAGGGATGTTTGAATTGGATGGACAAAGCATGGAAATTAAATGGAGGAATGGTTCCCAACCAAGCAAATAATATTTTCCTAAAACTACGTACTGGTGCTGTATTCCATTTCACACTTCTTCTAAGACTATTATGTACAAATTCAACTCATCGAGCGAATGTTAACCACAACTCTCCTCCATGGCCAAATGTTCAAGAAACTTGTTCTTGTTTTTACTGTAAAGTTGATTATGAAATCATCAAAATTGCTGATCAATGGATGCTGCAAGTTTAATTTTATTTTCTTTTTATATGTATTATTTTAATTTTCTTTGATGATTGTATTATAATATGTATCAACTGTTTATTAATTAAATATTATCTGGTTGAATGATTTGTTAATATGTGTAATTTTCTGGCAAATTTCTATAAATAATTAGATGTTCTATACATATAATACAATTAAATTGTTTATTTTATTAAAAAAAGTAAGTAATCGTGTTACAAAATTAATGCAAAAAAAAAACCTTCACATCAAGTATAGGCAAAGTAGACTAGAAGTTAACTATTAGTAGACAGTAAAAAGTTATAGTGTGTATATATATATATATATATTCAGAAATCAACGCTTTTACAATTCTTATTAATCAAATTTAATAGTTAATAGTATAACAAAAAATGTGATATTGTAATTTTAATCTTTAGAAAGATATAGTTGTAGACAACGAGGGGTTTCCTCAGTAGTCCCAGCCTGACTGACGACTGCAGCATTGTGCGTTTAACATAAGGGAGCTAATAGTAAGTCGCCACTTAAACCGGCATCAGAAATATCTTACATGGTGTACGTCTCGATTCCCCTAAGAATGCAAAGACAAATTGACCTTAGAAATTCTGTGATTGGACTACTGCATTCTTAGGGCGTGATTCTTACTAGCCACTTCTAGAATTATTCTAACCTTCATTCCTCTATGGCAGTTATATCAAAGCAATAAAACAAAACAAATCCTACATTTTACATGCATAATTTATGAAAAGTCAGTTTCTATTATTAACAAACAAGATCCATTTTAACAAATTTACCAAATATGATTAAAAAATCATATTACATGCAAAAGGTGATTAAAACACATATTAGCAACAAATAACACAACCTAGGTTTCTAACTTATTTTAACCTATTTTATTACTAAATAAACATTATTAGCCATTTTTCATGCATAAAAACACACTACAATTACCCAAGAAGGATTAGAAACTT
>CANYLF010956758.1:0-31845 GCA_948193215.1 Bocquillonia castaneifolia | reverse complement strand
TTAAGAGTTGGAATACTATCCAGATGCAGGAATCTTATCCTGGATTGAGAGTTAGAATACTATCTAGATGCAGGAATCCTCTCCTGGCTTAGGAGTTGGAATACTATCCAAATGTAGGAATCCTATCCTAGCTGCTCCATTGGGGAATATCTATTTACTGAGACTTAGATTCTGATTGCCACTGGGGATGTTTCTTCTTTTGCCAGAATAACTATATTAGGGGAATAAAATTATTCTAGTTTAGGGAAGGAATTTCTTGCTTTGATTATTAATCAGAATAACTCTAGGGAATCCAAGCTTATCTGAGAGAATTATGCTTGAAATAACTCTGCTGGGGAAATCTTTAAGTCTGACGAATCCCAACAGAAAACTCCCTCAAAATATTTTTGGCATTACTTTCACCGGGGAAAATTATCTTTCACCCATAAAATTACCATTTATATGTCCATGCTCACTCCAAATATCTTATAAATTTGGAATAAGAAAAGAGAACTCTGAAAAAGAAATTTTCTGTAATGTCTATTATTTCTTCTGTAATCCTCCATCATTCTCTGTCATTCCGATTATAATTGACTGCTATTCTTAATAATCCTCTAAAATTTACCCTTAACTAGACTCAAATTGGCCTCCTTTTACCTTAATGTTGATTTTGGATCTATTTGCAACCAAACTTCTGTCCTTTGAAAATTTTATTCAGGGACCAAAATGGTAATTTACCAAATTGGCTTATAAGTTGGTGGGCAACTCTCTTTTTGCCAAGAGAATTCAATTTAATTACCCAAACTTCATTTTTCTCTTATTTCTTCATTTCTTAACCAAATCTCTTCAAACAAAAAGTAAAATGGCTGATAATCCGGATTTGGAACCCGTGTGGCTCCCGATTAGCCTCTTTCGGGTTAAAGAAGAAGTAGTAAAAGCTAATTCTGGTGGAATTAAAAGAGGAGGAAGGATTTCTCCATTGTCAAATTCCAGATTCAACCTCTATGGCCCAGTCGGAGACCGGGTAAGTGTTTAAACACTTCAATTTGATTGAATTTTGACTAGGCATTGTGAAATTTGTCAAAATCTGCAAAATAAAGCTGAATTGGCAGCCAATGGGATTGGGCTAAGTCCAACGCCATTGCCATGAGTGGCGTTACCCTCAACGCTAGTCGTATGACCGGTGTTGGTGGTAACGCCACTGTTGGGACTGGCTTTGAACCCAGTCTCAGTCTCGGTAGTGATTTTGGACTTCGAAAAGTCCTCTGATGCGTGTTTTGATGATTTATCATGTAAAAATAGTCTGACATATGCAAGTTATGAATGCTTTAGACATGATTTACACATTTTAAGGACAAATTATGATAATATGTAATGAAAAAGATGTTAAATGAATACAAATGATGTTAAAACAATGTTAAAATAATATATGAATAGTAAATGAAACAATTTAGCAATGAATGAATAAATAATTAAATACAATTATGCATGAGCGGATGTTAAATATAATTATGTACAGATAAATGTTCTGTTGGCTTCCAAGATTAGAAATAAAGAATGCATTCAAGAAATTAGATGACTGGGTTAGGAAATATACCTGTTATTTATCTTGAAGGAGGATGAAACTATGTTTACCTACAATGGAAATTTCTCCAAAGTTCGAGTAGTTTGGAGAGGATTACCTTTGGGCGTACAGGCCTTAGTGCTCTAGGCTGGATTTGGCCCTCTTCTTTCCACGTTTCCTGAGAATGTGGATGAGCACGTGAGCTCCTGATGTGATCGTCATTCCATGCAGGCATTGATGGAGCGATGGTTCAACACTACCCACACATTTCAACTGCCATGTGGGGAGTATACTCTATCCCCAACTTCTTTTTCTACTATTACTGGATTAGCTTGTGTTGGTGAGTGAATTTTCTAGGATGGAAGGATATACTCTATCCATCGTGATGTTCAGAACAAGTATATCTTTCCGATGTTAGGCATGGTTCCTGGGCGGAAGAGCTCCAAGAAGCTCTATGTTGATGCATTAGCCAGACACCTTTTGAGCTATAGGCCAGAGTTCGACTGGAGTTTTGATTAGATGGCCCGTGTCTTCATTTTGTATATGCTGGGCAGCACTATCTTCTATGATATGAACTCTACCATCAGCTTGCATTTCATCCCTATTCTAAGTTATTTTGGTTAGATGAGCGGGTATGACTAGGGCTCCCCCGCTTTGGCCTATCTATACCTTTGCTTGGATAGGGTTTCTTATGTTGGTGTGAAGTTTTATGGCTTCTGGCATGCCACTCATGTGAGTTACTTTGACTCTTGCTTTCCCTTACTGCTTTACTTGCTTTATACTTCTCTGACTCTTTTTTTTTACAGGTCTGGGCTATTGAGTTGGGCTTGATTTGCTAGTTCTTCCCACTGGAGCTTAGATATACATTCCCTGTCCTCAGATGTTGGGGTTTACAGTGACTGTGCATTCATGTTGCTGACGTCAATGGTCATCGCGTGTATCTTAACTCACTGACTACTTCTAGGGTAAAATAAATGAAAACAAACTTGTTAGTTCAAAGCAATTGACATGAGTTTGAAATACATACCTTGGTTCTTTCTATTTCAGCTTGACAGGGTATGGATGGGCCCGATGGAAGGATTGCCACCCTATGTCATTGCATCCTTGCCCAAGGATGATTTGAGGATTCTCCTAGAGGGTCCAAGACTTAGGATGTGGTTCTTGGGAGAGAGGACTCCTCGCCAGTATATGACCAGCTTTCGCAGAAGGCCTCATGATCCTCCTATTGATATGTTCTGGGGACACGAGCTAATGAACCATTCCCTAGCTACAGCTCTTGATGGCTTTGAGTGTACATCCTTCCTTTCTCGCTCTAAGGATTACACTTCTTTCTTGCATGTGAGGTGCCTCCCAACCATACCTTTGTCAGCTAGGATGCTTGCTAAGGTAAGATGTGATATTTTCTTCTTTTTTTTTTGATAACTGTATATCTTGGTTACATGACTCACCATCACTTTCTCTTTCCAGATATCTATGGGTGGTGTGACCTTCTCCAGTTCTGATGAGGATGAGGATGATGGAGATTCTGGAGGCTCTGATGATGATTATTATTATGCCCCCAATCCTGGACCGGTTATTGCCCCCGAGCCGAGTAGGAGGACTTGTGCTTCCACTCGAGGAGCTATGCATAGATCAGAGGCTGTGAGACCTTGTCCATCCTACTATCCATCCAGTAGTCAAGGGGATGTATTGCCAGGCCATATCACAGAGTATCCCAGGCTTTTAGTTCATCATAGGACTATCACTGGCCTAGTTGATCATACCTTCTGTTATGCAGCTAATCCCTCCATTTCTTATACAGATGGATGTACTCATGTAAGTCATCTCGACCTTCTTTCTTAATTTTACTTCTACATCTGGATTCTAACTCTTTTATTCACCTAGGTTCCTATCGATGAGGTCTCACAACTATCCTCATACTTTCAAGCCAGCAAGGCCCATCTGGTAGAGACTTGTGATACATGGAGGCTGGCTTACAGCTTTTCTTGCAGGATGGTTACTGAGATGAAGGGTCAACTTGTAGCATTGGATATTCCAACTGAGGGAGCTGGTGGAGCACAGATTGGTGAGCAACACGGTGAAGGTGAGACTGAGAGTTAGCCAACTGGTGGTGATGAAGAGGACTCTAAGAAGTCTGAAGAGGAGGAGGAGGATGAGTAGATGTCCTTGTTTCTGTATTTGAACTTGTTTTACTTCTCGAACATTAATATGTACCTGTATTTTATACACTTGATACAAATATGCGGATGTATGCATGGTTGTTGAACATTATGGATGCATGTATGTTTCTTGTACTGCTATTAGTGAATGCATGCAAACTTTCTAGCTAATTCATTTGTTATGCACATGATTTTATGGATTTATAAATGCATGTATGCCTTTCTTATGATTTCTAATCATGTATATATGAAATGTTGTCATCGAATCCTCTCAAAACTCCAAAAATCTACGTCAATCATCGAATCGTCGAAAGGAATCAAGCCAAGGCCCAACACCACTCAGGGGAGTGGCATTTGCTACCAACATCACTGAGGGACAGACGTTTGGTGGTAATGCCACTCTTCAACTGGCGTTGTTCCATAACGCCACTCCTTCATCCTCGGGCTTTTCTCTGCGAGTTTTCACTCTATTTTGACTCCTTTTCGAACCAGGACTTCCCCAGACTTTGTGGTTTATAAATAGAACCCTCTAGGACATCTATCATTAGAAATCATCAAGCAAACTCTTTGAAATTTCAAAGATGTTTCAGAAGACTGCAAACATTCTTAGAAAACATCTAGGAAGCACGGAAACAGCAACCTGGAATTCCTTAGACCAATACCACCTTGCATAGTTTAGAGATTTCCTAAATTTCCCATTCGACATCAAAATCCTTCATGCAGCTTCAGAATGCTAGAGTATTAAACATCATGTCTTTCACTTCAATGGACTTAAACTATGCCCGTTGTTTGAAGAATTTGAAGGCATCCTTAATAAGTTACACCGCTCTAATGCTCCCCTAGCATTACCCTCTGCTTATAATCAAACTCCAAAATCTCTAGCTGGTTTCTTCGGACTAACTCTAGGTTAGATACTTCCATGTATTGAAGATCAATCTCTCCTGACTCAGTCTCTATTGGAACTAGGGAGTTCTAAGCCAAAGAATAGTTGTTCTTGGCAAAAGATCACCAGCTTCTGTCTTTTTGCCCAATTCTTACTAGTTCTGCTGAAGGCAGAGGTAATTTCCAGATTGCTCATGTTCTAGGATAGGTTGAAAGTGGTCATAACCCCTTCCCTATCATCTTGGCTGAAACCATTGTCGGCTTAGACTCTATTAAGGATACTCAGCGCCTTTGAGGCAGCCTATTACTCCTTCAGGTATGCATCCTCTTCCTTGCTTCTATGTCCCCTTCTATTGATCTTGACTAATTCATTCCAACACCTCTTTAATCATATCTAGTTAAAGGAAAAGCTAGGCATATTGATGCCCTCAGCGAACCCTACAACTTACAGGCCTCGACAATTTCAAGCTAGAGGACATGTGTTATCCAAGGCTGAACGTGCTGCATTAGAGATTTCTGGTAGTTGGACCAACTTTCTCTTATCCAGAAATGAAGAGTTGATCTGCTAGCATTATCCATGGTGGAAATTGAGCTTCGTCACTACCTCTGTGATAGACAACTGTGTGCAGATTACTGGTTTTGGTACTGTCACCTTTTATACCCCATATAGAGTCTATAGGCAGTATGGCATGGCTCAAAGAATATTACATCCTATTCCATCCTTTACTCCTTATGCTGTTACCCCATTCTTCTTGAGGGAAATCCGTTCTCGCTGGGCTAGTAGATCTTTTGCAAGGAATCTGAGCTTCACCTAAGGACCAACTACTAATGATGAATACAAGGCTTGGGTTGATCTGGTAAGTGTTACTATCGTCCTGTTCATATTTTTACAAATATAGATCTCATGTCATGGCTTTATTTGCAAGCTGAGTTATCTGATGATGAAGGCAAGAGTTCTACACTATATGCTACAAGCAACAGAAATGATGCAAAAAGAGCAAGACATGATGCAAGGAAGGAAATAAATGCAAGCTTTGATAATATCAAGTGGCCAAAGAAACATAAGAAGAATTAGGTCTCATAACAATTTCATTTATTCATGCAATGTTTTAGCTTTTTAGTTATGAAGACACATAATCAAGTACTATAAGAAAGTCTGACACTCTTCTTTTGCAAAAAAAAAGTTCATTTTTATTAATATTAGCACAATAAGCGTACTTTAGCTTTTACACTTTATATTACTTCTTCCTCAGTTTCTTCTCTTATTGCCTTAGTTTTTGCCTAGAATGCCTCTTTGAAAGGTTTTCACTCTAGCAGGCCTTTTGCCCTAATTTTTGCCTAAAATGCCTTTTACAAGGTTTTTTTTTCTAGCGGGCTCCCTTATTTTGCATGAGCCACCCAAATGGGTTTTCAACTCATTGGGATTTATTATTTTCACACATTTTTCTAAAGGTAGTATTTCTTAAGAAGATCAATGTTTATGGGTTGCTCGAACTCGTTCCCTTCTAGATTTGAAATCATCACAGCCCCCTTAGACATGAACTTCTTGACCAAATATAGAACCTCCCAATTGAGCTTGACCATCCCTCGAGGATCAAATGTAATGGGCCTGGCCTACTTCAACACCCAATCTCCTTCTTTGATTGGCCTGACTCTGACTCCCTTATTGAAAGCCCTTGCTATTCTTTGCTGATACACTTGCGTATGATATAGAGCTTTCTTCCTCCTTTCCTCTAAAAACAACAGCTGCTTGTATCTTGCTTCAGCCCATTGTGCCTCAGGAATTTGAGCTTCTAGTAGCACTCTTAATGATTGCATTTGAGATTTAATTGTCATTACTGCTTCACCTCCAAACACCAATGAATACGGTGTTTCCCCTATTGTACTTCCCACGGTTGTGTTGAAACCCATGATTGCAAAAGGTAGTTTATCTACCCAATCCTTGTAGGTTTTCACCATTTTGGCCAGGATCTTCTTAATAGTCTTGTTAGCTGCTTCAACTGCCCCATTAGTTTGTGGCCCGTAGGGCGAGGACTTGTGATGCTCAATCCTTTCCTCTTCTAGAAGATCTGCAGTTTCTCCCTAAAATTGCATACCATTGTCGAAAATAATGTGATGCGGTTTCCCAAACTAGTTGATGAGCTTTTTATTAATAAACTCAGCCATACCCTTTGCCGTGACAGTTGGCAGTGAGATGGCTTCCACCTACCATGAAAAGTATTTAATGGCCACTATAATGTACTTATGACCATTAGAAGCTGTTGGCCTTATTTCTCCAATGATGTCTATTCCCCAAGCTGAGAATGGCCAAGGAGATGTTAAATTGCAAAGCTTGGTTGTTGGCAAATGTATCTTATTCCCATGCAACTAACACTCAGGGCACTTTCTGACCATGTTGATACAATCTCTATCCATTTTATCCCAGTAGAATCCTTGCCAGGCTCTCTTCTTTGCTAAAGTATGCCTATTCATGTGAGGTCCACATACTCCTGCAAGAATCTCCTTCATGACTTCTTCTGCCACATATTAGTCAAGACATTGAAGTAGTATTCCATTCAAAGCCCTTATGTAGAGTATTCCCTCATGGTAAGTGTAACTTCTTGAGCTGATTCTTAAGGCATGTTTCTGCTTCCCATTAGCTCCTTTTGGATATTCCCTCTTCTCTAGGAATTTCAGGATCTCATAAAACCATGGCTTCTCCTTTGGTCCATTCACAATCATTACCCATTCTCCTTCATAGTAGGCTTCATGGCTATATCTCTAGGATTGTTCTCTATGGATGCCAAAGTTGCTAAAGTGTCTATCATTTGATTCTCCTCCCCTGGCAGGTGTGCCAAGATACAATTAGAAATACTCAGGTTGAGCATCTAAATGTACTCTACATAAGGCTTCAGTTTCTCATCTTTTACTTCCTAGTTTTCTGAAGCTTGATTAATGATCAACATTGAATCTCCATACACTGTGAGGTTCTTGACGCCTGCTGCAATACCTGCTTCTATCCCAAAGACACATGCTTCATATTCAGCCATGTTATTAGTGACTCTAAAATCTAACTTCTTAGCTAAAGGAATACTTTCTCCTTCAGGCGTGATTAGGATTGCCCCCACTCCAGCTCCTTTGTGGTTCACTACTCCATCAAAGTACAGCTTCCATCCATCCACCTCTATTAGATTAAGTGACTCATCTGGGAACTTATACTCCCTCATTTCTTGCCTTTCTAATGGATTAAGGGCTAGAAACTCTTCCATTACTCCCCTTTGATAGTTTTCTTAGTCAAGAACTATATGTCAAATTTATTCAGCAATACCAGCCACTTAGCAAGTTTCCCTATTAGCACCGGCACTTCATATAGGTACCGTAGTGGATCAACTTTTGCCACAGCTTGAACCTAATAGGACTGATAATAGTGCCTTAGCTTCCGTGTTGTCCATACTACTACCAAGAAAGTCTTCGAAATAATATCATATTTTGCTTCATAAGGTAACAGCTTCCTACTATGGTAGTAGATAGCATGCTCTATTCCATCTTCATCTTCTTGAGCAACTATCGCTCCGATAGCATCATCTTCCAAGGCCAAGTACAGTATTAATGGTCTCCGTACCCTGGGAGGTTAAAGAACAGGTGGATTCACTATGTACTGCTTGATTGTGTCAAATGCTTTTTGACATTGATCATCCCATTCACTCTTCTGATCTTTTTCTGAGTAGCTTAAAAATGGGCTCACAGATCGTAGTTAATTCGGAGATGAACCTACTGATGTACTGAATCTTCCCCAGGAATCCTTTGACCTCTTTCTCAGTCTTCAAAACTAGCATCTCTTAAATGGCTTTTACTTTATCTAGATCCACCTCAATCCCTTTCTGGCTTACAATATGTCCCAAGAGCTTTCTAGAAGTTACCTCGAAGATACATTTCTTTGGGCTCAGTCTGAGGTTGTACTTCTCAACTCATGCCAAGAACCAATCTAAAGCTTCAAAATGGTCTTCCCTAGTTAAGGACTTAACCATCATATCATCTACATACACTTCTATCTCCTTGTGCATCATGTCATGAAATAAAGTTATGTCCGCTCTTTGGTAGGTTGCCCCTGCATTCTTGAGTCCAAAAGCCGTGACCTTGTAGCAGTAAACACCCCACTCTGTGATGAAGGCTGTCTTGATCTTGTCTAGTAGTGCCATCATTATCTGGTTGTAGCCAGCGAAGCCATACATAAAGGAATACATGGCACTTGCAGCTACACTATCAATCATAACATTAATATGAGGTAGGGGAAATCATCCTTGGGTGATGCTTTATTCAGATCCCTGTAGTCTACACACATCCTGACCCTTTCATCCTTTTTGGCAACTGGAACTATGTTGGCTAACCATTCTAGGTAAGTTACAACTTCCAAGAATCTAGCCTAGATCTGTTTTTCAACTTTCTCTTTAATCAGCTTGGCCCATTCTAGTCTAAGTCTTCAAAGCTTCTATTTGACTGACTTTTTGGTAGGATCTATAGGGATACGATGTTCGGTGATCGTCCTGTCAATACCTGGCATGTCATCATTGGTCCATGCAAATACACCTTTTCTTTTATTTAATATTTTCTTAAAATTTTTCTCTCATTAACAGAAATATCAAATGCAAGAGTTATTTCCTTTGGTTGTTCTTTTATGCCAATATTAATAGAATGTGTTTGCACAGAATTAATGTCAAAAATGCTTATGGTATGATCTATGCAATGCACAGTGCCATTAGGTAAAACATCACACAAGTAAGCAAAATTGGTGTTCATATCATTGACCTTAAAAAGAAAAATTGAATCATCCTCAAACAGATCGGACGTTATTACATCAATTTCAGAAGTTTCATAAAATAAATCAACTAAAGAGCTCTCTATGAACTCATCTAACTCAGAAATTACAACAACATCCTTAGGGTCGATCAGCTCTTCTATCTTCGTGTCCTGGATCCCCTCAAGCAACATCTTCTCCACAGCATGCACATCTAGTAAGTCTTTAAAGATCTCAAAGCCAGGCACTTAGATTTTCTCAATATCCACACGTTCAGCCTTCCCGGGATAGATAGTACCACTCTCCGGAACAAAGAAATCTTCAAGAGTCTTGCCATCTTTAGCCATCTTCTCTCTCTTATAACCCAAGCCTTCCTTAGTTGTTTGCATCTTAAAGTCAAGCAGCTATGTGATACCCTATTGGTTCTTCCCCAACCCTAATGCAGGCAAGTAATCCATCTTCTTCATCATCTGATTAACCATTAGGTTACTTAGTTCATTGAAAATGTTATCTCCTCTTTCTTCCTCTCAGTCATGAGCCTTATCACTTCATCTAGAGTATTGGTTTCAGGAACTGGTATCTGAGTCAAAGCCTTGACTAATGCCCGCCTATGAGACTCAGAGGAAGCAAGCAAGTCCCATATGCTTGCATTAGTCTTAGTTTTCTTCAGCTACTTAGTTACGATATCTGTCGAGGCAGCTTCCTCTATCGCTCCCTTCTTGGGTTCCTTGTCAACCTCCTTCAGCTTGCCTAAATCCTTCCTTTGAAAATCTCTTCCACTTCTAGTAACCAAAGCGGGTTCAGAATCGACAATTTGCATCACATTATCGATTTTAAGTTCATCTTCATCTGAACTATACTAAGCATCAAATTTAAAGCAATCTTTTATCTTTCCATCTTTCCTAGTCTGAATCACATAGGAATCAACCTCATACCTTGGGAATGGGATTTTCTTGTCAATCTCATCACATAAGGTACAAATATCCTGCTCAATACCGGTTGGCACATCTTCCTTGTCTAGAAACTTTTGCCAAGCATCGGCTCTATCCCAATCCTTCACATGCTCACCCAAATTCTTAGGCCATTGTGTGTCTTCATCATAGATGTCAAACTCTAGACCCCAGGTTGGTTCAATCTCAGCAAGAGGAACTACAGGTGGTGGATACTTTGGGTACAGGACTTTAAAGTTAAACTTTCCTGAAGGTCGGCCCAAGATATCCTCCACATACTCCTATTTCTATTCAGGTACATCATGCACATCTTGAAAGAAATCCCACGCCTTCTTAAGAGCTTCCTCTTCTTCACCTGAATCATAATCAACAGAAGCCCATACTTTATCCAAGTCTTCATTAGTAAAAGAGGCCCATCTTCAGTCACACCTAAGTCAATGCAGCCAATTCTATTTGGTGGAGGAACATTTTTATAGGTAGGCAATGGGTTATTTTTAGAGCTTGATTTCTTAGAATCAGGGTCCATGACTTTCCCTTCATCTATGAGGTCTTGAATGGAGTGTTTGAGCTTAATGCAGTTGTCGGCTGAGTGGCCTTGCACCTGGGGGAAGCGGCAAAGGTTTTTGTGTTATATAATGGTGAGCTAGTGTTTGATGGGTTCCTGGCTGGTTCAGGTTTTAGCAAGCCTTCTTTTTCGAGCCTTTAAATACTTTGGACAAGGGTTTGTTGAAATTGGAAAATCTACGGTTGGTTTTGACTGCATTGATTTCCAGAACCTTAGCAGATTGAGTATGACCACGGCTTGAGCTAGCCTTGGTAGTCTTCTTCTTCTCAGACTCAATCTCTTCAACTTGGAGCCCTTCACAATAAAGCTCCACTAAATTCCTTGGATTCATCAGCTGAAGCTTCTCAACCCATATAGAATGCACATTCCTGGTAATGATTCTAACTTGGTCCCTTTCTGAAGGCTTGTTGGGCATCAAAGCAGCCTTGTTTCTCCATCTGATTAAGAACTCAGAAAATGTCTCGCCATCTTTCTACTTAGTCATCTCTAAGTCCCTCAAGGAAACTTCTAGGGTAGCATTGTAGGAGAACTGACCCCTAAAAGCTTCATTAAGAGTCTTGCAGTCGGATTTAGTACTAGTTGGCAAGGCATGATACCAATCAGAAGCTACACCTTCCAAAGTCAAGGGGAACAAACCCAATTTCTACTCGGCATTGAGAGTGGTGGCTGACATGATTGTGATGTATTGCTTCAGATGCAGCTTAGGCTTTCCTGACCCATTGAACTTAGTCACATCAGGCATCCTGAACTACGAGGGAGCCCAGTTATGCCATAGAGACCCAAGTTATCAAAGTCAAAGTCCTGGTCCTTTCCCCTTACCATTTCTTGGAGCTTCTCCATCTTCTTAGTAAGAGTTTCAAGGGCCTCATTATCAAGATTTTTCTCAGTCTCATCATCCCTACTACTAGTTTCCCACTCTTCATCCCTTTCTTTCAAGGCCTTCTTGCTGGCATTGTCCATCATATCTTGTAACATTTTCAAAGCATCTTCACTCAGTCCAGAAATGGTGTTTGAGGAAGTTGGAGTCTTTAGAGTGTGTTGACGTGTGTTGCGAACAAGGCATCCGGCTTTTCTTATCCAAGGAGTACTAGGAGGATCTATATCGTTACAAAATAAAGGGTTAGCATGCTATGACATGTGCATGCAAGAATGTATGTATGCATGTATACATGAATGCAAGCAACACATAGAGACACAAGTAACAAACGTTAGTCAAACACATATACTACCAAGTGGTAGACCTTCCAACCTTATTTCTCCCACACACATATTCATTTAGCCAGTCAACATTCCTAGGAATTGGCTTGGGCTGTCACACCAAAAGGGGATGCTATTGCCAACGTAGCATGCATGTTTGCACACAAAGGAATCCCTCAACATACAAACCAAATAATAAGTCATTACTACGACACTATCCCATGTCTTTGTCTTAACGAACTCCCTTAATGTTCCCTTCGTTCCTGGGCCATTATCAGTCAGGTACAATTAGACCGACACACCAACATCCCTTTCTCAAAGGTAGTAGTCAAAGTCATTCTTCTCAATTCTAAATGACCCCATGCTTTAAGTTTGCACTAGTTAGGTACAATTTGACTAGTGCTTCCTCCATAGGCGATAATTAGGCATTGAGTTAAAATAATAACACTAGACCAGGTCAAAATAATGGCTTTACGGCATCACATAACAAAGCAACCATTTGGTAATTCCTAAAGGAAGTTGCTAGGGTCACTACATGGCTTCAGTCGATTTAGCTAAAGAAGGTTCCCATAGAAAGTGAACTCCCATTAACCATCTCCCTCTTTCAAAAAAAAAAAGGTTCTAGCGATGGTAGGACATTCAGCTCAAAATTTCCCATTAACTATCACTCATTAACCGTAACAAAGATGGTAAGCAATAGTAGAACAATTCCATCTATGAGTGGTAGTCACTAGTTTCACCTCCTATGAAGAACTCTTGTAAATCATAGGCGACTTGACCAATGGTACACGCGAGGTAGGGTGTTTTAATGCAAGAATGAATGCAAATAAATTAGAGTTTAGTATAATAAAAAAAGTACTGGTAGAATCACTTGATTTATAAATCTATCTGTCAAAGTTCCCTAGTGGAGTTGCTAAACTGTAGACAAGGAGGTTTTGCCTCAGAGCCTCAGCCATGACTAGCAACTGCGGCACTGTGTGTTCAGCTGTGGGGCTGAAGTGGTAGTCGCCACCCGAACTGGCATCGGGAATGTCTTAGAAGGTGTACACCTCAATTCTTCTCAAGAATATGAAAGGTGCATTGACCCCAGAGATTCAAGGATCAGACTTATCAATTCGAGAGCGTGATTCTTTACCCAATACTCCAAGTATTATACCAACCTTCATTCCTTCTAACAAAGCAATAAAACAAATATACAGTTATAACCTACCTTTTACATATAAACATGCAATGATGAGTTTCTAATAATAAACAAGATTTAATTTTAAGAATTACCAACCACGATTAGGGTTAATTTACATGTAAAAGGTCATAACAAGCACATAACAACCAACACAGCAATACAACCTAGGGTTTCTACCATTTTAGACCTAAAGTGATTACCAAATAGCATTAATTAACTAATTTCATGGAATAACACATCTAAATAATTACCAAACAAAGTTTAGAAGCTTACCTCGTCGCTGCATTCCATGTGAGAACTACCGGATACTTATTTACAGACTTGCAGAACCACATATTTTGACCAAACTGAACCTCGGAAAGGAACCAAACGCCAGTTTCTTGTGTGGCATTGGGCCCAAACGCCAGTCTCTTGTGTGGCGTTTGGGCCCAACGCCACTTACCCACAGGTGATTGGGCCCAACGCCACTGCTGCTTGTGGCGTTGGTGACCAGACAAATATCAGAAGATGCGATTTGATAAAAAAATAAGGTTTTCAGGTTTACCAAGACCTGAAAATACACATACAGAGATGAAAATGCATAAAATAATCACCAAAACATATAAAAAATGCATGAAACATGGAAAAATATCTTATATCTAATCATTTCATGCATTAAACGCAATAAAGACATAAACTTTACATGCAAGACATCAAAAGATTCATCTTTAAAACATAAAATGTTGTGGACAGAGCGCTCGGGATGCGTTATTTGGTTATACCGCCTGCCCGTCGGTTGGTGTCCAATAGCAATGGTGACATACCCACTAAATGGATTTTTATTGAGTTTTGAAAAATGTGGAGTCGCCACTCGAATTGCTTCGGGATCACCCGGTGATTAACAAACAGGTAGATTCCTTTGGAAAGTCCCATTCGTCATCACCACCAGATGATTTCTAGGTTCGGAATGAGTCCTCCATACTAAGGCAATTTTCCATTTAATTAAGTAATAAGGTCATTATTTCCCATCATGGACAAACAATATAAAGCAGTAAATCACCCAGAAAATAGAGTGCAATGAATGGGCGTGCCTAATACTGTTTCTAGTTGCTTTTAGTTCTATATTTGGTCCACTATTAATTAACCCTGATTGATTGAGTGCAGTTGGCTGTATTTTGTGAGTTTCTATTTTATTTTAGTGATTATTTACCAAGTGCATTATTTTCCTATTTTATTCACACCTGTAACATCCACAATGAGTTTCTAACTTATCCTTTTTTTTTTTACTTCTGGAATTAATGTTTGCACATTAGTTAATTTACATTTTGACCCGGGACGATGGAATGACGATAATATTCATACACCCTTAGAGAAATGGAAGGAGAAATGATTTTCTACTGGTTTTAATTACTTTTTACCATCTTTAATTTAGTTAACCATCCAGTTAATTATTTTACAAACAAATCTAAGTGCTTATGGCATAAATCATATAGAAATCTTACCGACCGACCGATCTACCCGGGAGAGGATAAACCGATCGACCTTGAAGCTTGGGTCCGTTTTCGGATGAAAAATCTTGATTTTTGGCCTCTGGGAGTGAAGGTCCGGCCGCATGATTGATGATTCGGCCACACATTTGATGAATTCCAATGAATCTTTGCCAAAGGATTGATGATCCGTTAGAATAGTAATCATCCGGCCGGATGTTTGATGGTCCGGCCGGATGTTCATTTTATTCCGCCGGATCTTGATCAAGGATTCAATGATTTGGCCAAAGGAATAAAGGTCCGGCCGGATGTTCATTTTGGACTCACGAATGTTGGCCATGGAGATGATGATTCGTAGGAAAATTATTCATTCGAACGGATCTGTACTTCATCTTCCTCCTCCTGTTTCTTTCGAAAGTTACATGGTTCGATACATTTACAACATACAGGCTATACACAATACATATAAACCCTTAAGAAATAATTCTAGACATTCAAAACAACTTAAAACGACACTTGAAAATCCAATGGAAATTTTACTGAGGAATATAATCCGACCCTAAATCCAGATGTTTTACGTCCAAAACTCTCCGATTTTCACGTAGAACTCAGATATGCAAGTAAAATATTAAAATAAATTAGTATAGAAAAGACATGAGGTGAAACAGAAAGCCATGGAAATAATGAAAATGAGAACGTGAGTTAGAATGCTTAGTCTGGATATGTGGATGGATGGTCGCCCTCAGATGTGAGATAGATTACCGCTTCGGGTAGTAAATAAGCTGTTGAGTAATTGAAATCTATTGAAATAGAATGAAAACCATCGTTTCAACTTAAGGAAAATCCTTCGTCCTCGTCTGTTATTTTTATTCTTCAGAGGAAAAATATTTTTTTTGTTTGTTTTTTTTTCTGTAAGCCAACCAACGACTCCCCCCTCTCTCTCCCTTTTGTTTTCTTTTTATTCCTAGGGTTAATCGACAGAAGGAATAACCTTTCGACAGACCCCATCCCCTTTTTTGTAAAGCGGGAGAATAAAAATTATTTTCGTTATCCGTCAGACGCTCCCACAACTCATTTATGCGCGCCAACCATGAACATCCCTCCGGATCATTGGACATTCGGCCAGATGTTCAATCCTGGGCCTAATGGGCTTGGGCCTTAAAACAGTTTTCTGAGTTATTTAGGTTGTATTTGGGGCTCGGACAAATATTAAGACATTTGTTCGGACCCCGAATTAGACCATGAAAACGTTAAAACATTAAAACCCCTTAGAAAACATTTTTCAATTTTTCTTCAGCTTATTACTACGAGAAATGGGATAATCAATTGGTCTAAAACAGACCAAAATTATCACTGGGCTCCTGGGGCGCTTCCACATACCTACATCCAAAAATCGGGTGTCTACAGTTTGCCCCCGCTTTGTCGGAGTTTAGCAATGTCACAAGAACATGAATAAATGAACATCAAAGCAAACAAACATGAACAAACCTATCAAGAGGATACAGTCCGCGTTTTGGCTTGGGGTTCGATAGTCGTCGTCGAGGGTCGGGAGGTGGTTCGCCTCCCTAGATAGTCATCTCCGAGTGGTGGGAGGTAGCCCGTCTCCCTAGATAGTCATCTCCGAATGATGGGAGGTAGTCCGTCTCCCTAGATAGCCGTCGCCGGTATTCTGGAGGTAGCTCGTCCCCAGAATCTGGTGTTTGTGTTCATCTGTCTGGTCATAAAAAATCTAGGATGCTCTCGATCGACTAGATATAGAATGCTAAACTCTTCAGCGGTCTATAATCGTGTTAGAAAGCTTCATGCGCTTTGGCATTAGTTCTGGTGCATTTTCTTTGCAAATTGACCTGTCTGTCAATTGGGACTTCTGGTATCGTTCTACCTGCCACAAGTTAGTCTAAAAAATAACACATAGTGTATTGAGGTTACCTAAATTTTCTAGGAATTTTCTGGCTTCGTCTGCCTGCTGTTTAGAATTTACTGAGATTCTGACGCTGTCTGTCAGAATTTTTGATTGGTGGCCCAAAAAAATTATCTGAGAGTTCCAGGACTTCTAAAATAATTTTTCAACCGTCCTAATAAGTTTTTGGAATTTTTGGAGTCTCTGGGACTGACAAACTGATTTTTCTCCAGTCTGCCCTAGCTTCTGTCTGATAGTTCAGAAAAATTATCTGAAAGTTCTGTAAAACCTGAAATAACTTTTTAAATGTTTTGATCAATTTCCAAAATTTTTGGAGCCTCCGGGACTACTAAATTAATCTTTCGCCAGTCTGTCCTGGACCCCTTTTATTTCTGGATTTTTTTGCAGCATTTGAATTTTGGGAGACCAAAGTGGTAATTTGGCCCCCAAAATTTTGAGAAACCATCGCCTCCCCCCCATAACTTCTCTTCTTCTTCTTCTTCTCTTCTCTTTGTCTTTCATTTTCTCTCCATTTTCTTTCAAACCCTAGACAAAACTTCTTCTCCCTCTCATCATATTTTCTCTCATTCACTTGCTTTCTCTTCCTATTATTATTTTTTTTATCACTATTGTTATTATTCATTTTTTTTTTCTCACCATTCTCCATTAATGGCCAACCAAGGGGAAATTCCAATGGAGTAAGACCCACATGTTCAAGTGGCTGCAAACGTGATTGTGGATCCCTTAAACCCGTTTGGAGACCGTTCTTGTCCCATATTTTTCGTGGATGAGTGCATATTTGTCCTGGATTCTTGCGGTTTGGACAGAGGAGCAGCGAAAATCAAACCATTGACAAATTTGGGCGCCCAAATCGGTTGCTATGCTTCCCTAGAGGTTAGTTTTCGATTACCCGGTGTTTTGGTGGTGTTTTGATGGCTAAATTGCATTTTTACAATTTTTGGGACGCTGCTCGGATGTGCAGGTCCGGCCGGACGTTTGAACATCCGGCAGCATTGTTTCTTGGTTTTTTGGGTATTTTTGGTGCTTGGGTGATTTTAAACATGCTTAGGGATGACTTGTGATATATTTTAGGTATTGGGTGTTGATGAATTTGATAATTTTGGTGAATGTCTGGTGTGAATTGTTTCGGGTGTTCGGGTTGTCTAACCCTGACTTGAATGGCTTTTTCTGTGTGCAATTGTGATTGTGGTGTGCCATGTGTTGTGTGTGCTTGAAAATGCAGGTGAACTGTGTGCAAAAATAAGTTTTCTGGTTCGGGTCATGAACATTCGACCGAATGTTTGCTGAACATCCGGCCGGATGTTCAATCATCCATCCGAATGTTCAAACATTCAGCCGGATGTTTATGTCCAGCTAGGTTTTTGCAAATTTTGTTAAGTGATGCTAGATGCTGTGTAGGTGTAATTACAACCCACTTGTCGCATGTGAGTGCGTATTTGTCCTAAAACTTGTTTGTTTAGGACCATGATCGTGTTGTGAACGTGTGATGTCCGAAACCCGCTCGTTTCGTCCTAGTCGTGTGACTGTGTCTTTTATCGAAACTCGTTCGTTCCAAATTGTGTATGTGATGTGAAATGGTGAATTTGGCATTTATGCATGTATGATTTACTCACAGTGGGTATTTATTTGCAGAGGGGATCTGTTACCAGCTTTTCCCAGTCGGGGAATATCTATGACTCCCGGAGGGCGTGGAATTTACTGCCAGAGGCTATGAGGGACAGGGTCTGTCGCACGGGGCTGGATATTTTTGTTAGGGCTCTTCCTGACCAACTAGGTCACGTTGACAGGGCTTCTACTTATGCTTTGATGGAGCGATATATGTGCAGCACCCATACCTTTCAGCTGCCATACGGGGAGTACACATTGAGTCCAGGGGCATTCGCTGCCGTGCGACGGGGAGAGGATCCCATTTAACAGTGCTCTCTATTTCACTTCTCTGGAGAGGATCACCTATTTCCAGCACATGTTCGAGTTTGAGCCCATCCTCCGGGACCGAGACATGCGGATCATGTATGCAGGGATGCTGGATTGGTTTGCCCCATTGCTGATCGAGGGAGAGGATGGTAGACAGCAGTATAAGGACCCTATGACTCCCACGGCCCGCGACCAGATGGCCCGTATTTTCCTGTTCCACCTGCTGGGTAACACGCTGTTCTCGAATGAGACCAGCAATCTCTGGATCCATTTCGTGCCGCTACTAAGGGACTTCGACGCCATGGAGCGTTATGACTAGGGATCTGCTGCTTTAGCCTACTTGTACTCCTGTATGGATAAATTTTCCATGGGGTACAAGAAGCTGAATGGCTTCTGACACGCTACACAGGTGAATGTTCTGACCCTGCTCTCTCTCTTTTTTCTCTTTCTTTTTTTTGCTGACTTCTTTTCTCTCTTTTTACAGATCTGGGCTATTGAGATGGGCCTGCTGAAGAACTTCCACCCGATCGGTGTTCGCGGGACCTTCCATATGCTGAGACGATAGGGCTCGTCCCGTAACCCGTCCCCTCAGATAACCCTGGCAGATCACAGGAAGATTCTGAACCTTCTTACCCATTCTGCTGACAATGTAAGTATCTGTTGGTACTCCTTCTTCCTATTTTCTGTTTTCATGTTCTAATCCAGTTGGTTATGTTTACAGCTCCACCTGGACTGGATGGGGGAGCCAGCCAGGCTGCCAGACTACGTAGTTGTCTCTCTGGCCAAGGACGAGAGGCGAATTCTGTTAGAGGGCTCAGGTTATAGGATGTGGTTCCTGGGTGAGCGTGTGATTGGCCAGTGCTCAGCCACTGAGCTGGAGATTGTTCCCCAGGATCCTCCTCGGAGCATGTTCTACACCCACCGAATGAGGGAGGCATTTGTGGCCCGCTGGATCATCAGCCAGGCTGCCCTGAGCTTTATCGTAGAGGATGCATCCTATCCAGCTTTCCTGGCTGAGTCCTGTCTACCTGCCCTTCCTCTGCCTACGACGAGGGCTATGGCTATAAGTATCTGTCTATTTCTAAAAGCTTGCCTTTGTTTACCGACTTGCTCTAATCCCTTCTTTTCTACTTATTTCAGGCTAGGCAAGACGTGATCAAGCTCCCCAGGAACTTTAAGGATCTGAATTTGATGGGTGCCCATGTGGGATCTTCTTCTGCTGGGCCCCGTGCTGGTGGGTCGACCGCTAGGGTGAGTCCTGCTGATGGAGGCCCAGTTCCCACAGGTCAGAGGAGCTCTACTCGCCTCAGGCAAGTGTCATCCTTCCCTTCCTCTTCCTTCACATGCTGCACTCCTGGAAGCATTCTCAGAGTAGGTGGTTGTGCCCTCCATGGAGCATCGCCTGGTGATTTCGCCTGGCATCAGCCATGTAAGTCTCACACAGTTATCATTTTGCTTTAGAATCCCCCACTATCTAAAATTCTCATGACTTCTTTATGTTGCAGGTTCCAGTCGACGATGCCTATCAGCTGGCTGGCATGTTCCAGGCATGCAAGTTCATGGCAATGGGACTGTGTAACGCTTGGCAAGCCAGGTCTGACAAGTAGGTGGCAGAGATTGCCAGTCAGAGGACCCAACTTCATCAGAGGACTGCTACAGCTGTGCCCCCTATTGAGGAGGAGGACTCATCTAATAGCAGTGGCAGCAGTAGTGGTAAGGAGGATGAGACCCAATATGAGAGGCGGGTCTGTCCTAGGCAGGACTGAGAGTCCAGTGATTCGGAGTTGCTGGAGAACTTGGTGGGCATTTGTCAGGCCCTTTATGATTCTGAACACTTGTGATTTTTTTGTAGCCGTGCTTTGTTGAGGTGGCCTTGTTTGTTTTTTTTTATTTTGAACCTGTTATGCAAATGCTTTGATGTTTACAAATGTTTGGCACAGTAGTTTACTATTTATGGAAATGTCAATATGCTTTATTTATTACGAATGCATATTTACACGTGTTTTAGAACCAATGGGATGATGCTTACTCGTAAAAACACAAATGCGCCTATATGCTAACCTAATCTAAGTGAATGAAGCATGCATGCATGAGAATGCATGGAATTTTTTTCTGTCCCTGTCGTAAACGTCCGGCCGGACGTTTGGAGTTTCTACCGGATGTCTGAACATCCGGCCAGTCGTTTAGTCCCTACATGTGTCTTTCTTGACGTCTGTCACTCAACTTTACACGTATTAAGCCACGAATCACTCTTTTACCTTCTTCTGCTGGAGAATCAATTTTTTGGTATGACTTGCCTCTCTTCCACCCAATCAAAAATCCCCAAGCATTGCCATGCATGCACCAAGGTGAAGGCCTGTATCATTCCTTCATAATACCATTTCCTCATTTCATTTTGCTTAGCTTTTCTATTTTTGCCTTCCTTTGCTTCACTTTGCTTCCACTCTTACTCCTTCTCCCTTCTTCCAGCTCCTACCTCCAAGCTCCACTTTCCTTTTCGACTCATCACTACATCAACAAAATGAGTTTATTATCCCCCGCTCCTTCCATGATCGACAATCTCGTCAAGGAGTTATAGGGTCCTAGACATGAGAGATGGAATTATCTCCTTGATTTCATCTTGTCTCCATTGGTCTCTGTGAGGACCATGACTCTGGATAAGAATTTCCTGAAGAGTGCTGTAAAGTGCTGGAGTTCCTGGGACCATGTGTTCCGCTTTAGAGACTTTGAAATATGCCCCCTGCAAGAGGAATTTGCTGCTATCTTAGGTAAAAGCTATACCTCATCTTCGATTGCTGTAGCCCAACCCATTCTCGAACCGAACTTCCCTGCTTTCATGGTTCCATTGTTTGACTTGAGGCCCCAGATCTTGCGGTCTTATGCCCATGATGGGATGATAACTCTCCCCGGATTGCTAGAAAATTGCAGGAACAAAAGTGTTGGCTATCCCGCTTGGCGAAGAATCCTTGCTTTCTGCCTGTATGCGACATATTTGTTAACTTGCCCTGATGGTACTGGTGACATCCAAGTCGCTCACATCATTATTCAAGTAGAAGATGGTGCAGATCCATTTCCGATCATCTTAGCTGAAACCTTTCATGGACTGGATAACGTTTCCTGGGGTGGTCAATTCAGAGGTAGCCCGATGCTTCTACAGGTGAGGGGTGATTTTATTATTATTACTATTATCATTCATTTTTTTGGGTTTTTTTTATATTATTTTTTTTGTATTCATTATTATTAGTATTTTTGCTACTATTGTTAATAATATTCACAGATTTGGCTGAGGGAAAGATTGGCCTTGTTGGAAGTTCCCCGGGATCTGAACCTTTACACTCCTAGGCGTCTGATGACTCGCTGCCTGTCTTGTATTGCAATCAACCATTCTGAGGCTGAATGGGATGCCTTCCTGAATAGCAGGATGGAAGGCGACATCCGTTGGCATTGTCCATGGTGGTCTCTGACAGAAGTCACAGTGGAGCTCTTTGACAAGTACGTGCCATTGGCTGGGCTACACTTTTCCAGTTTCTATACTCCTTCCAGGCTCCGTCGCAAGTATGGGCAGGTCTAGCGGATCGTCCCTGTTCTCCCTAACTTTGAGGTGTCCCCTTTGCAGTTTCCATTCTTAGACCGAGTCCGTCGAGCTTGGGGTAGCAGACGCCGCCTTATCAACGTGGCTTTTCACAGTAGCACAGTAACTGATGAGCTTTACAAGGTCTGGGTGATATTGCAGCATGAAGAGCCTTCTGTTTCCCGTGCTCGGGCTATGAATGACCTGTGCAATACAAGCATGATGCGATATGGAAACATTGGGGGTTAAATGGTCTCAGATCCACCCTTTGCAAGTACTGTGTGAACGCTTTTCTTTTATGCGGATGTAAACATTTCACAGTAATCATAAATAAGATAATGTTTAATAATAATTCCATTTTATTTTTGAAATGCAAAATTTTAGTTACAAAAGCGTACTTTACTGATCGAGCCTAACATGCCCCCTGTTATCAACCATCCTTCGCAGGTTTTACAGCCGAAAATTTTCTCTCATCTTTTTTTTTGTTTTATTAGTTTTTTATTTATTTTTTTATAAATAGTATTTCTTCAGCCTGTCCATGTTGATGGGTTGTGTGAACTCGTTGCCTTCTAGATCCGAAATTTTGACTGCCCCCTTTAGTAAATCTTCACAACCATGTATGGGCCTTCCCAAGTCAGTTTGAACTTGCCCCTGGGATCAAAAGGAATTGGCCTAGCCTGCTTCAGCACCCAGTCTCCCTTTTTGAAGGCTCAAGACTTGACACCTCTGTTGAACGATCTAGCCATTCTTTGCTGATACAATTATCTGTGATGGAGAGCCTTCTTTCTGTTTTCCTCTAATGATAGCAGCTGTTTGTACTTCTTTTCTACCCACTTAGCCCCTGGCAACTGTGATTCCAACACCGTCCGAAGTGACTTGCATTGCAATTCTATTGGAAGCACCACCTCTCCCCCATGAACCAAAGAGAAAGGTGTTTGTCCCGTCGCACTTCTGATGGTAGTGTTATACCTAAAAACAGCATATGGCAGGTGTTCAGACCAGTCTTTATACATTTTGACCATCTTTGCCAGTATCTTCTTAATAGTCTTGTTAGCAGCTTCAACAACCCCGTTTGCTTGTGGTCTGTACGGAGACGACCTGTGGTGCTCTATACCATTTTCTTGTAGGAAGTCCGCTGTCTCCCCTTAGAACTGTACTCCGTTGTCCGACACTGCGTGATGAGGAAGCCCAAATCTGCACTTGATCTTCTTATCTAGAAACTGTGTCATGCTGCGGGCAGTGACTGTTGGAAGTGATGCAGCTTTCACATACCTGGTAAAGTATTCTACCGCCACAATGATGTATTTGTGACCATTAGAAGCAATGGGTTTTATGGGTCCCATAATGTCGATTCCCCAAGCAGAGAAAGGCCATGGGGCAGCCAGGCTGTGTAGTTTTGAAGGTGGGATATGAATCTGGTTACCGTAGATCTGGCAGTTGTGACATTTGTGAACAATTCTGATGCAATCTCTATCCATGGTATCCCACAAACCCCTGCATGAACATCATTCATGATTTCCTCGGCCTCTTCCTTCGTGACGCATCTAAGAAGTACCCCGGCAGGTGATTTCCAGTACAATACACAATCATGGAAAGTGTAACTCCTAGACTGGAGTCTTCTGGCGAAACGCTGCTTGCTCGTTGATTCTTCAGGGTATTCACATGCCTCCAAGAATCTTAGGACATTATAGAACCAAGGCCTTTCTTGAGGGCCAATAGAGCACACCACTTCTTCTCTCACGTAGCATGGTTATTGAGCTTTCGTCATTACCAGAGGTTTCATCTATGCTTCGCCAGGCTCTTCCCATACTGAAGCGAGCGAGGCTAAGGCATCCGCCATTTGGTTTTCTCCCCTCAGTAAATGGAACATGCTGCATTTCTGAAAGCGACCCCTAATCTGCTGGAGGTATTCGATATACAGCTTCAACTTCTCATTCATCCATCGCTTGGCTGACCACCAGTTTTGAATCCCCATAGACTGAGATTTCTTTAGCTCCTGCAGAGCTTGCTACTTCCAGCCCAAAGATGCAGGCTTCATACTCGGCCATGTTGTTGGTGGCTGAGAATTCCAACTTCTTGGCAATCGGAATTTGCTCTCCTGTAGGCGTTGTGAGCAGTACACCTATCCCTGCCCCCTTGTGATTCACTGCTCCATCAAAGTACAAGATCCACCCTTGAACCATTATTGCATTAAGCCCTTCATTCGGAAATTCAAACTCAAATTATTCATCTGACTTTTTTGAACTGAGAGCCAGGAATTCAACGATCGCACACCCTTTAATTGTCTTCTTAGTCATGTAGCGGATGTCAAACTCAGTCAACAACACCAACCACTTGGCCAACTTCCCAATTAAGATGGGAGCTTCATATAGGTACCGCAAGGGATCAACTTTTGCCACCACTTCCACTTGGTAAGACTGAAAGAAATGTCGGAGCTTGCGAGTAGCCCAAATGACGGCCAGGCAAGTTTTCTGGACCACATCATACTTAGCTTCATAAGGCAACAACTTCTTACTGAGATAGTAAACCGCATGCTCCATGCCCATTTCATCTGCTTGAGCAATCATTGCTCCTATAGCTTCCTCTTCCAGGGCCATGTATAGAATAAGTGGCCTCCCGGCTTTAGGAGTTTGTAGTATTGGAGGATTAGACAAGTACTGCTTTATCTTCTCGAACGCCTCATGGCAGCGGGAGTTCCATTCTTTCGACTGATTCTTCCTCAACAATTTGAAGATAGGGTCATAGATCATGGTCAAACGTACTATGAACCTGCTGACATACTGAATCTTTCCCAGGAATCCCCTTATTTCTTTCTCCGTCTTCGGGGCTGGCATTTCTTGAATGGCTTTGATCTTGTTTGGGTCAACTTCTATCCCTCTCTGACTAATCACATGCCCCAGCAGCTTACTTTCTGTTACCCCAAACACACACTTTGCTGGGTTCAGCCTTAAGTTGTACTTGGCAGCTCTTGCTAAGAACTTCGCTAGAGCTTCAAAGTGTTTATCCCGTGTGGGGGATTTAACCATCATGTCATCGACATAAACCTCCACCTCCTTATACATCATGTCATGGAATAGGGCTGTAGCCATTCTCTGGTATGTTGCTCCTACATTCTTGAGCCCAAACGGCATCATTGTGTAGCAGTAAGTACCGTACTCTGTTACAAAGGACGTCTTGGCTTTGTTGTGGATGGCCATCATGATCTGATTGTACCCTGAATATCCATCCATAGAGGAGTACATTGCACTGGCTGTCACACTGTCAATCAGTACATCGATGTGAGGGAGAGGAAAACTGTCCTTCGGTGATGCCTTGTTCAGATCTCTAAAATCCACACACATTCTGACCCTTCCTTTCTTGGGAACCGGGACAATGTTTGCCAACCACTCTGGACGCTCGACTACTTCCAGGAAATTGGCTCTCAACTGCTTGGCTATCTCTTCCTTGATCAAGACTGCCCATTCAAGCCTCATCCTCCTGAGTTTCTGTGTGACTGGTTTCATATTTGGATTGGTAGGGATCGAATGCTCCGTGATGTTCCTGTCAACCACTGGCACGTCTGCATAGGTCCTGGTGAATACTTCTTTCCATTTTTTAAGGATTTGTTCAAATCTCACTCTCTCTTCAGGAATCACATTAGATGCGATCAGTATTTCCTGTGGTTTTTCTTTTGTACCTAAATTGAATGCATTTGTTTGTACAGAATTAATGTTAAACATGCTTATGCTATGATTAATAAAATGCACAGTGCCATCAAGATCAACATCACACAAGTAAGCAAAGCTAGAGTTCATATCATTGACCTTCGAAATAAATAATTCCTCCTCCTCAAAGAGGTCAGGAGTTATTACATAATCAGAAATGAAATGTTCAACAAGTACATCATAAATAAAAGCATCAAGGTTAGAGAGAACAGGATCGGCCTCCTCTTCTTTGACGTCCACAATGTCCTCCTAGATCGCCAACATCTCCATTTTGGCGGTCAGACCTTCAGCAATAAGTTCTTCCAGGACCAGCAGGGAATTCTTACTATCTGCAACTTCTTTAGACACCCCTCGATTTTTCGGCACAAAGAAATCATACAAACTGTCCCTTTTGGCGGAGCTTTGTCTTCTTTTTTCTGTGAACCCTCCAGTGTACCCCAGACCTTCCTTGGTAGTCTGCGTCTTGAAGTCTGGGAATGTAGCTATCCCCTGTTGATTCTTCCCTAAGCCACAGCCTGGAAGGTAATTCATCTTCTGCATCATTACATTGACCTGAGGACTCATGCAGCCTTCTCCGATCATCATAATCTAGAACCCAATGGGAGAGATTTCCCCTTTAGGTGTGGCCTGCAGCATAGCAACCGAATGTGTCGGTTCAGCATTGATAGTAAGAATGCCCCCTTCATATGGGAACTTGATTTTCTGGTGGAGCGTGGATAGAACTCCTCCGAGTGAATGGAACCATGGCCTTCCCAGCAGGACTGCAAAGGTCATTGGAATGTCCAGGACAGTAATGCACACCTCAGATTCAATGGGCCCGACTTTGACTTTTGCCATGAAAGTCCCCTCTACATTTCTCTTAGAGTCATTATACGCCCAGATGACTAGATCAGAAGGTTATAGATCAGCAGTTGTGATCTTCAATTTGGAAAGGATCTTAGAGGGGCATACATTAATGGCAGATCCATCATCATCACACATGAAGTCCTTTTGCCATTGACTTCAGCAGCAATGTACAGAGCCTTATTGTGTTCCTGGCCCTCCAGAGGCAGATCCTCAGTGGTGAAGGTAATGTCACCTGTTCATTTCTCCAACATCAGCCCAACCATATTCTCAGGGGAAACATCCTCAGGCACCTGTATTCTGGATAAAGCCTCAACTAAAGCTTTCCTGTGGGCCTCAAAGTATACCAGTATGTCCTAGATACTTGCATTCACCTTGGTTTTCTTCAACTATTCCATCACCAAATCTTCCCTGACCTCTCCTATTTCCTTGCCTGTTTTTGGGGTAGACCCACTCTTCCGGTTACTGGATTCCGGGACATCAGAATTCCTTCTCAAGTAATCTCTCCCGTTCCTAGTGACCTATAACAGAGACTCCTTGGTCTGAGTCAAGCAAAGGGCATCTGTCACTTCTGCTTCATCTTCACTGGAGGAGTACCAGGCATCAAACATGAACACATCTCTGACTTGTCTCCCAGAGTCCAGCTGTAGCTTGCAAAAACCAGATAGATCACCCAACTGAGGCAATTCTTCCCTCAAATGCCTTACATGGTCGGTCACCATGTCTGTCAGAGCAAGATCAGACTCAAAAGAGGCCAGAACCTCAGTTTCAGTGAAACCAGAGTCAATACACATGGTCTGGTTAGGTGGTGGTACTCTGTTGTAATTTGGCAGGGGGTTGTGTTTGGTGCTTGGTAGTCTGTGGTCTGGATCAATGATTTTTTTGACGTCAATCAGGTCTTGGATAGTGTGTTTGAGTTTGAGGCAGTTGTCTGTGGAATGTCCAGGGACTTGGTGGAATTTGCAAAAAGTGTTTGGATTGTATCTAGGTGAGCTCGGGTTTGGTGGAAATCGGGATGGTTCTGATTTGATTATGTTTTGCCTTTCTAGTCTTTCAAACACTTTGGACAAAGGCTGGTTGAAGTTGGAAAACTTTCTGTTGGAGATTACCCGATTCACATCAGCGGTTCGGGCGTTGGAGCTGGTGGGTCGGCTGTAGGTGGCCTTCCCTTTATGGTTCCTCTTTTTCTCGGCTTCTATCTTTTCACACTATAACCCGTCATCATACAGGCTACCAAAGGTCTTGGGATTCATGATTTGCAGAGTCTCTACCATGCTGGGGAGGACATTTCGGACCACTATCCGGACTTGATCTTTTTCAGAAGGCTTGTCTTTGAGGAGGGCAGCCTTATTTCTCCATCGGGTCAAGAAATCAGCAAATGGTTCACCATATTTCTGCTTGGTCACTTCTAGGTCTCTCAGAGAGACCTCCAGTCTGGTGTTGTAAGAATACTGCCCAAAAATGCTTCACAAAGTTCTTTCCAATTGGACTGGACAGTTGACGGCAGTCTGTGGTACCAGTCTTGGGCTACCCCAGTTAAGGACAGTGGAAATACCCCCACTTCCTATTCATTGTCTAGAGGAGTGGCAGCCATAATGGACCCATACTATTTTAGGTGGAGTTTTGGATCCCCAACTCCATTGAATTTCTGCATATCCGGCATGGTGAATTTTGGAGGCAGCTTCTTCATGCCTTTTACCCCCATGTTTTCCAGGTCAAACTCTGTGTCTGATCTCCTCTCTCGGAGCAACTCTTGTAACTCTTCTATTTTTCTGGTGAGGGTGGAAATGACATCATTGCCCTCAGTTTTGTCCTCCCTCTCCGGAGGTGGAGTTTCAGGCACTCTGGCAATAATAGCATTCTGTACCTCCTCTCTGATCATATCCCTCATAGCATTCAACATGGCTTGCATGTCGATGGCATGCCCGGTTTCAGCCATTCTGTCTGTGCTTGAACTAGCCCTTTCTCTGATTAACCGGCTTCCTACTCTCCTCTAACCACACTGGGACTCATTATTGGCTGCAAAATAACAGGGTTAGAAACATTCATGAGATGCATATGCATGTATGCATGTATGCATATATGCATGAAAAGAAAATAAGAAAACCGTTAGTTGAACAAGTAACAGATACTGCCAACTGGCAGGCCTTCCAACCTTATTCTTCCCACACATATGATTAATTGGTCAAAAGTCCATTTCCTAGGTAGGCTTGGGGTACTTTATATCATCAGCAGGGGATGACAGTACCATCGTATATATAAACTCTCTCTGATTGTCCTAGCAGGTAATAGCATTTATGATAATCCAGTCTGTTATCCTTTTGCCCCCACTCTCATTTTTAGGCTGGCAGAGTTTCAGCATAGGCTTTTAGGCTTGATTATCATAAATACTCATGGCAGCATTACAACAGAGAAAATTATCGGGTACAACCTAGTGGAAACTTTCAATTGGCCATTACATGCTGGGGCTTTGACTCTTTGGTTTGGCTAAAAAGGCTCCCACAGAGTCGGACTCCCGTTAACCATTGCTAGGATGGTAGGAGAACCAGTATGAGTTTCCCATTAACCACGACTCATTAACCATTGCTATGATGGTAAGCCGGGTAGGATACTCAATCACTGTGAGTGGTCCATTGATAATACGATCCAAGAAACTGGAGTGGAATCATTGAACCGCATTATAAATGGCACCGGGGTTAATAGGGATCCGTAAGATGCAGATCTACGTGAAATGCAAAAGGAAACAATGACCAGATTAATTAAAAAGATGGAAAATTGCTCGAAATCTTCATTCATTTTATTTGTAAAAACGTCCCCAGTGGAATCGCCACTGTGGACAGAGCACCCGGGACGCGTTATTTGGTTATACCGCCTGCCCGTCGGTTGGTGTCCAATAGCAATGACGACATACCCACTAAATGGATTTTTATTGAGTTTTGAAAAATGTGGAGTCGCCACCCGAATTGCTTCAGGATCACCCTGTGATTAAAAAACAGGTAGATTCCTTTGGAAAGTCCCATTCGTCATCACTACCAGATGATTTCTGGGTTCAAAATGAGTCCTCCATACTAAGGCAATTTTCCATTTAATTAAGTAATAAGGTCATTATTTCCCATCATAGACAAACAATATAAAGCACTAAATCACCCAGAAAATAGAGTGCAATGAATGGGCGCGCCTAATACTGTTTCTAGTTGCTTTTAATTCTGCATTTGGTCCACTATTAATAACCCTGATTGATTAAATGCAGTTAGCTGTATTTTGTGAGTTTCTATTTATTTTAGTGATTATTTACCAAGTGGATTATTTTTCCTATTTTATTCACACCTATAACATCCACATGAGTTTCTAACTTATTCTTTTTTTTTTACTTCTAGAATTAATGTTTGCACATTAGATAATTTACATTTTGACCCGAGACGATGGAATGACGATAATATTCATACACCCTTAGAGAAATGGAAGGAGAAAAGATTTTCTACCGGTTTTAATTACTTTTTACCATCTTTAATTTAGTTAACAGTCCAGTTAATTATTTTACAAACAAATCTAAGTGATTATGGCATAAATCATACAGAAATCTTACCGACCGATCGATCTACTCGGGAGAGGATAAACGGATCGACCTTGAAGCTTCGGTCCGTTTTCGGATGAAAAATCATGATTTTTGGCCTCAGGGAGTGAAGGTCTGGCCATATGATTGATGATTCGGCCACACATTTGATGAATTCCAACGAATCTTGGCCAACGGATTGATGATCCGTTGGAATAGTGATCATCCGGCCGGATGTTCATTCTATTTCGTCGGATCTTGATCAAGGATTCAATGATTCGGCCAAAGGAATAAAGGTCCGATCGGATGTTCATTTTGGACTCACGAATGTTGGCCATGGAGATGATGATTCGTAGGAAAATTATTCATTTGGACGGATCTGTACTTCATCTTCCTCCTCCTATTTCTTTTGAAAGTTACATGGTTCGATACATTTACAACATACAGGCTATACACAATACATATAAACCCTCAAGAAACAATTCTAGACATTCAAAACAACTTAAAACGACACTTGAAAATCCAATGGAAATTGTACTGAGGAATATAATCCGACCCTAAATCCAGATGTTTTACGTCCAAAACTCTCCGATTTCCATGTAGAACTCAGATATACAAGTAAAATATTAAAATAAATTAGTATAGAAAAGACATGAGGAGAAATAGAAAGCCATGGAAATAATGAAAATGAGAACGTGAGTTAGAATCCTTAGTCTGGATATGTGGATGGATGGTGGCCCTCAGATGTGAGATAGATTACTGCTTCGGGTAGTAAATAAGCTGTTGAGTGATTGAAATCTATTGAAACAGATTGAAAACCATCAGTTTCAAGTTAAGGAAAATCCTTCGTCCTTGTCTGTTATTTTTATTCTTCAGAGGAAAAATATTTTTTTTGTTTGTTTTTTTTCTGTAAGCCAACCAACGACTCCCCCATCTCTCTCCCTTTTATTTTCTTTTTATTCCTAGGGTTAATCGACAGAAGGAATAACCTTTCGACAGACCCCATCCCCTTTTCTGTAATGCGAGAGAATAAAAATTATTTTTGTTATCCGTCAGACGCTCCCACAACTCATTTATGCGCGCCAACCATGAACATCCGGCCAGATCATTGGACATTCGGCCGGATGTTCAATCCTAGGCCTAATGGGTTTGGGCCTTAAAACGGTTTTCTGAGTTATTTAGGTCGTATTTGGGGCTCGGACAAATATTAAGACATTTGTTCGGACCCCGAATTAGACCATGAAAACATTTAAACATTAAAACCCCTTAGAAAACATTTTTCAATTTTTCTTCAGCTTATTACTACGAGAAATGGGATAATCATTTGGTCTAAAACAGACCAAAATCATCAATGGGCTCCCGGGCCGCTTCCACATACCTGCATCCAAAAATCGGGTGTTTGCAAATGCACAAAACATGCAAAAGGCACAAACTTTATTGACAAAACATTAAAAAAATATGATTTTGAATGTTATAATGTAACAACTTAAAAACTAATGCATACATATATAAATACCTAACCAATGCATCAAATACTCATTATCCACTGGCCCACCTGAACTTCTACTGAAATGCACGTAAACTTCTATCTTGAACCTGAAAAATATGCCAAGGGGTGAG